>JAXLNO010005027.1:17500-22500 GCA_038087875.1 Malacoraja senta
ACAGGCCGACTGCGAATGGACGTCGCGCGGCGTCGGGTGACGAGGTCATCGCGCAACGCAACGCGCTACGCGATGACGTCGAGGCGGTGCTCGCGGCGAAGAATCGTCGGCGGCTGGGCGGTAGGGCCGAGATTTTTGAACGGTGTGTCGGCTTTTCTGAGCACCGCGCGGTGTCGGGACCAACTACATGCGGTCTGCGTGGGGACCGACCCCCGCGGGCCGTGCGCGGTCTCTGGCGGTCCACGAGCGGTCCCAACTTCCTGCTACACCGCCGGTAACCGCCTGGCCGTGGGACAGGCCTTTAAGAGATTAACGGGACGGAGGTGGAACGTGTTTCCAGCTTCAGGTTCCTGGGGGTCAACATCTCCGATGACCTCCCTTGGACCCACAATACCTCAACTCTGGTCAAGAAGGCTCACCAGCGTCTCTTCTCCTCAGGAGACTAAAGAAGGTCCATCTGTCTCCTCGGATTCTGGTGAACATCTACCGCTGCACCATCCAGAGCATCCTTACCAACTGCGTCACAGTATGGTACGGCAACTGCTCTGTCTCCGACCGGAAAGCACCGCAGAGGGTGGTGAAAACTGCCCAACGCATCACCGGTTCCTCACTCCCCCTCCATTGAGTCTGTCTAAAGCAAGCGTTGTCTGCGAAGGGCGCGCGGGATCGTCGAGGACTGCTCTCACCCCAACCACAGACTGTTTACCTCCTACCATCCGGGAGGCGCTACAGGTCTCTTCGTTGCCGGACCAGCAGGTCCAGGAGCAGCTTCTTCCCTGCGGCTGTTACACTACTCAACACTGTACCTCGATCACTGCTACACCACCACCCCCCCCCCCCCCCCCCCCGGATACTCCTCCCACCAGGATTTATTAGATTGATTTACTGCTCATATTTATGTTGCTCTTCTAGGGAGATGCTAACTACATTTCGTTGTCTCTGTACTGTCCACTGCACAATGACAATAACGTGGAATCTGAATCTGAATTAAGGAGATCGTTATTTATAATCTAGCCCATCCCTCACCCATTCCTGAAACTAGCCCATCCCTCACCCATTCCTGAAACAATTTTTTTTTTTTTTTTTTTTTTGAAAATATTTTTTATTGGAGAAAAGTACACAACCTATTTACATCATTACAGTCTTACATTTTTAAATTGATAATATTATCAATTATTATTACATTGTCTCCAATACCTTTTGCCTTTTTTTGTTTTTTTAAACTAAATAGAACTAAAGAGATAGATGAAGTAAAGAAAGAAAAGAGAGAGAAGGAAAAAAAAAAAAAAAAAAAAAAAAAAAAAAAAAAAAAAAAGGAAAAAGATAGTTAAAGAAGAATGGAAAAATGTATTAAAATAAAAAACTTCATTCGAGATATATTCGTACATTTCAGAGTATAGCATTTCATCCATTCTTTAGCCCGAGTGTTAGTCAGGTTCCTGTGCTGAACCATTCTGACCCTTTAAATAATCAATAAAGGGAGACCATGTTCCAATGAATAATTCCTGTTTGTCCAACAGGGAAAATCTGATTCTTTCCACGTTTAAGGTCTCCGTCATTTCTATAATCCACATTTTAATTGTGGGGGTTATAGGGCCTTTCCAAAATTTTAGAATTAATTTTTTTCCCGTTATTAAACTATAATCAATAACGTTTCTTTGTGTTGTTGTAAATGTTTGATTTAATTCTGATGTTCCGAGTATTATTAATTTTGGATCCGGGTCCAATTGTGTGCTGGTCACTTTAGATATTATACTAAAAATATTTACCCAGAATGTTTTAATTTTTATACAGTTTGCAAACATATGAGATAAGGTAGCTTCTAAATGTTGACATTTATCACATATAGGTGAGATATGTTGAAAGATTTTATGTAATTTTGTTTTTGAATAATGTAACCTATGTATTACTTTAAATTGTATTAAAGAATGTCTGGCATTTAATGAACATTGATGTATGTGTTGTAAACTTTCTTCCCAAGTATCTTTCGTTATTATTTGATTGAATTCTTTTTCCCATGTTTGTCTGTGTAAGTCCGTCGATGGATACATTTCGTTGTCCCTGTACTGTCCACTGCACAATGACAATAACGTGGAATCTGAATCTGAATTAAGGAGATAGTTATTTATAATCTAGCACATCCCTCACCCATTCCTGAAACAATTAGCTTCTACGATTCCGTTCCACCAAATGCCTCCAAAAAGTCGTCAAATGGAGACCAACTCGTTAAGAATTGATCAGATAGGGAAGGCATCTTTCTGTCATTCCAAGAGTTACAACAGAATCATGGACTGCACTCAAATAACTTTTTCAGATATTTACAAATTAGAGATTATGTTAAATCCAATACACAAGTTTATAGGACTAGGGAACCAGAAATTCTTGATGAATGTTTGAATAAGCATCCTGACACTGAAAAATTAATAGCTTATATTTATATAACATTCTCCTAAATAACGAGGAACCACCGATGGAACTATATAGACATAAATGGGAAAATGAGTTCGGTTATCCTATTACGAAAGACATTTGGGACAAAAGTTTACAACATATACATCAATGCTCGTTAAATGCCAGACATGCTTTAATACAATTTAAAGTCTTACACAGATTACATTACTCCAAAATAAAACTAAATAGAATTTTCCCACATATTTCTCCTATCTGTGATAAATGCCTTACACCTAGAGGCCAATTTAACACATACCTTTGCAAATTGTATAAAAATTAAAAATTACTGGACTGATATTTGTCGAATAATCTCCGAAGTTGTAAATACCAAATTGGCTCCAGACTCAAAATTAATAATCCTTGGGATATCAGAACAAAGTCTAACACACACAACAAGACAAAGAAACTTCCTCGACATACAGTATAATAACTGGGAAAAAATGAATATGAAAATTCTGGAAAGGCCCCCACAATTAAAATGTGGATTGTGGAAATGTCGGAGACCCTACATCTAGAAAGATGGGGCATGTTGGTCGGGGTGGGACTAGTGTAGATGGGGCATGTTGGTCGGGGTGGGACTAGTGTAGATGGGGCATGTTGGTCGGGGTGGGACTAGTGTAGATGGGGCATGTTGGTCGGGGTGGGACTAGTGTAGATGGGGCATGTTGGTCGGGGTGGGAGTAGATGGGGCATGTTGGTCGGGGTGGGACTAGTGTAGATGGGGCATGTTGGTCGGGGTGGGACTAGTGTAGATGGGGCATGTTGGTCGGGGTGGGACTAGTGTAGATGGGGCATGTTGGTCGGGGTGGGACTAGTGTAGATGGGGCATGTTGGTCGGGGTGGGACTAGTGTAGATGGGGCATGTTGGTCGGGGTGGGACTAGTGTAGATGGGGCATGTTGGTCGGGGTGGGACTAGTGTAGATGGGGCATGTTGGTCGGGGTGGGACTAGTGTAGATGGGGCATGTTGGTCGGGGTGGGACTAGTGTAGATGGGGCATGTTGGTCGGGGTGGGACTAGTGTAGATGGGGCATGTTGGTCGGGGTGGGACTAGTGTAGATGGGGCATGTTGGTCGGGGTGGGACTAGTGTAGATGGGGCATGTTGGTCAGGGTGGGACTAGTGTAGATGGGGCATGTTGGTCGGGGTGGGACTAGTGTAGATGGGGCATGTTGGTCGGGGTGGGACTAGTGTAGATGGGGCATGTTGGTCGGGGTGGGACTAGTGTAGATGGGGCATGTTGGTCGGGGTGGGACTAGTGTAGATGGGGCATGTTGGTCGGGGTGGGACTAGTGTAGATGGGGCCAGAGAGTTGTGAATCTGTGGCCATTTGGGACTGAGATGAGGAGAAACTTTCCCACCCAGAGAGTTGTGAATCTGTGGAATTCCCTGCCACAGAGGGAGGGCGGTGGAGGCCAAGTCACTGGATGGATTTAAGAGAGAGTTAGATAGAGCTCTAGGGGCTAGTGGAGTCAAGGGATATGGGGAGAAGGCAGGCACGGGTTATTGATTGGGGACGATCAGCCATGATCACAATGAATGGCGGTGCTGGCTCGAAGGGCCGAATGGCCTCCTCCTGCTCCTAAGGTCCATGTTTCTATGTATCTACATTTCCATCCTATAGATTACAGATAAAATGATATATAAAATATTATATTAATGGTTGATTTTTAAAATATTGGACAAATGATACAGAAAATATTACAGATTATTATGGATTAACCTACAGATAATATCAAAGATTAATTAATGAATCTATAACAACCAAATATTGAAGATTACATTGTAGACTATCTGTGATAAATGCCTTACACCTAGAGGCCAATTTAACACATACCTTTGCAAATTGTATAAAAATTAAAAATTACTGGACTGATATTTGTCAAATAATCTCCGAAGTTGTTAAATACCAAATTGGCTCCAGACTCAAAATTAATAATCCTTGGGATATCAGAACAAAGTCTTACACTCACAACAAGACAAAGAAACTTCCTTGACATACAGTATAATAACTGGGAAAAAATGAATATGAAAATTCTGGAAAGGCCCCCACAATTAAAATGTGGATTAGAAACATAGAAACATAGACAACAGGTGCAGGAGTAGAGGCCATTCGGCCCTTCGAGCCTGCACCGCCATTCAATATGATCATGGCTGATCATCCAACTCAGTATCCTGTACCTGCCTTCTCTCCATACCCCCTGATCCCTTTAGCCACAAGGGCCACATCTAACTCCCTCTTAAATATAGCCAATGAACTGGCCTCAACTACCCTCTGTGTGGCAGAGAGTTCCAGAGATTCACCACTCTCTGTGTGAAAAAGTTTTTCCTCATCTCGGTCTTAAAGGATTTCCCCCTTATCCTTAAGCTGTGACCCCTTGTTCTGGACTTCCCCAACATCGGGAACAATCTTCCTGCATCTAGCCTGTCCAACCCCTTAAGAATTTTGTACGTTTCTATAAGATCCCCTCTCAATCTCCTAAATTCTAGAGAGTATAAGCCGAGTCTATCCAGTCTTTCTTCATAAGACAGTCCTGCCATCCCAGGAATC
>JAXLNO010005028.1:0-35000 GCA_038087875.1 Malacoraja senta
TGCGTGAGTGGGCAGATGCGTGGCAGATGCAGTATAATATAGATACATGTGAGGTTATCCACTTGGCGGCAAAAACAAGGGGGCAGATTATTATCTCAATGGGGTTAGGTTAGGTAAGGGGGAGGTGCAGCGAGACCTGGGTGTCCTTGTACACCGGTCACTGAAAGTTGGCGTGCAGGTACAGCAGGCAGTGAAGAAAGCTAATGGAATGTTGGCCTTCATAACAAGAGGATTTCAGTATAGGAGTAAAGAGGTTCTTCTGCAGTTGCATAGGTCTCTGGTGAGACCACATCTGGAGTATTGTGTACAGTTTTGGTCTCCTAATTTGAGGAAGGACATCCTTGTGATTCAGGCAGTGCAGCGTAGGTTCACGAGATTGATCCCTGGGATGGCGGGACTGTCATATGAGGAAAGATTGAAAAGACTAGGCTTGTATTCACTGGAGTTTAGAAGGATGAGGGGGGAACTTATGGAAACATATAAAATTATAAAAGAACTGGACAAGTTAGATGCAGGAAAAATGTTCCCAATGTTGGGCGAGTCCAGAACCAGAGGCCAGTCTTAGAATAAAGGGGAGGTCATTTAAGACTGAGGTGAGAAAAAAAGTTTTCACCCAGAGTTATGAATTTATGGAATTCCCTGCCACAGAGGGCAGTGGAGGCCAAATCACTGGATGGATTTAAGAGAGAGTTAGATAGAGCTCTAGGGGCTAGTGGAATCAAGGGATATGTGGAGAAGGCAGGCATGGGTTATTGATAGGGGACGATCAGCCATGATCACAATGAATGGCGGTGCTGGCTCGAAGGGCCGAATGGCCTCCTCCTGCACCTATTTTCTATGGTTTCTATGCACATGATTTTTTTTGTCATAATTTAGCCATTTAGCTCATACCTGTGGCCTTAGTTTAATACATTTTGGAATAATGCTTTTATAATTTTTACTTAATTCAATGGAACTTTAATTTTGTCATGGTCCTTTCTGCCATTTTGTTTTCTTTTAGCATAATGAATTATGGTTTTTATTTCAAGAATAAACATTAAAAAAAGCCACAATAGCACAGATACAACCGTTAGACTCAAAACTTTATGGACATGGGTTTAAAAGGCAGCCTGAGGATTCATGTGGTTCTTATGAAATGGCAACTTGTGTATTGTCATCACAGCAGATTTAGAATTATTTTACCGAGGGGTCGGGGTCGGTTGTTTTGGGAACGACTCCACAGCCCAGTTTATTCCGCTCCCATGTGTGTTTATAACATTATTTACCCCAGTTTTACCCCAGACCGGGTTTAATTTGCTCCCCTGAGTGTTTATAACATTATTTACCTCAGTTTTACCCCAGACCGGGTTTATTCAAGATTCAAGAGAGTTTATTGTATTGTGTCGCAGATAGGACAATGAAATTCTTGCTTTGCTTCAGCACAAAAGAATATAGACGGCATGAATACAGAACAGATCAGTGTGTCCATATACGATTGTATAAATATATACACACATGTATAAATAAAACAGATAAAGTGCAAATAAACTGATAATGGGCTATTAATATTTAGAGTTTTGTTTGAGTTGAGTTCAATATCCTGATGGCTGTGGGGCTGTTTGTGTATTTTGTTCCCCTGTGTGTTTATAACATTATTTACCCCAGTTTTACCCAAGACCGGGTTTATTCCGCTCCCCTGTGTGTTTCTAATAGTATTTACTGTATTATAACATTATTTACTGTCACTGTATGTCATGTTGTTACTTGTGGGCGGAGCACCAAGGCAAATTCCTTGTATGTGAATACTTGGCCAATAAACTTACTTACTTTACCTCAGTTTTACCAGGTTTATTCCCCCAGACGTGCAGTTTATGTGGTGATTTATTGATTATTTACAGAGAGAGAGGGGGGGGGGGAGGTTGGGAGCCAGAGAGAGGGAGATGTTTATTTATAAGGTGTTTTATCTCAGGACGCTGCTCCAGACGGTGAGTTTATATAATTTACCCCAGTTTGACCAGCTTTATTCCCCCAGACGAGTAGTTTATGAGGAGATTGACCTCAGATCTCTCTCCCTCCCCCAGATTGACAGGGTTTATTGATTTATTCCGCTGCTGATTTATTGATTGATTGATTTATTTATTGATTTATTTATAACCTCAGTTATTGAGATGAGTGAATAAGAGGGGGAGGCTGGTTTATTTATTTATAACGAGTTTGACCCCACACACACACACACACACAGATACACATACACACACACACACACACACACAGATACAGATACATACACACACGGATACACATACAGACACACACACAGATACACATACACACACACACACAGTTACACACACACAGATACACACACATACACACACACACAGATACACACACACACAGACAGACACACACACACACAGATACACACACACAGATACACACACATACATACACACACAGACACACACATGTACACACACACACATGTACATATACACACACACATGTACACACACATGTGTGTGTGTATGTGTACATGAGTCGGTTTGTCAAGGACTCTCTCTAACTTCTACAGGTGCACAGTAGAGAGCATGCTGACCGGTTGCTTCGTGGCTTGGTTCGGCAACTTGAGCGCCCTGGAGAGGAAAAGACTACAAAAAGTAGTAAACACTGCCCAGTCCATCATCGGCTCTGACCTCCCTTCCATTGAGGGGATCTATCACAGTCGCTGCCTCAAAAAGGCTGGCAGTATCATCAAGGACCCACACCATCCTGCCCACACACTCATCTCCCTACTACCTTCAGGTAGAAGGTACAGGAGCCTGAAGACTGCAACGACCAGGTTCAGGAACAGCTACTTCCCCACAGCCATCAGGCTATTAAACCTGGCTCGGACATAACACTGAACTTTATTAGCCAATACTGTTATTTGCACTTTATCAGTATATTGATTCATGTGTGTATATATTTATAGAATGCCTTGTAGTCAATGCCTACTATGTTCTGTTGTGCTGAAGCAAAGCAAGAATTTCATTGTCCTATCAGGGACACATGACAATAAACTCACTTGACTTGACATGTGCACACACACATACATGTACACACACACACACACACATGTACACACACTTGTACACACACACACACGTGGACTGTACCGGACTGTATGTGGTGATTTACCTCACTCACTCACTCACTCATCTTTCATTGTTTTATTGTTAAACCTTCAGGGATGCAAATTAAGAGTTGGGAAGTGGCGTCACAGGTAGATAGGATTTTTGGTACATTGACCTTCATCAGTCAGGGTACTGAGTATAGAAGTTGGGATGTTATGTTGCAGTTTTACAAGATGCTGGTGAGGCTAAATTTGGAGTATTGCGTTCAGTTTTGGTTACCGTTATAGGAAAGATGTTGTTAAGCTGGAGAGAATGCAAATAAGATTGACGAGGATGTTGCCAGGACTTGAGGGCCTGAGCTGTAGGGAGAGGTTGGGCATGCTAGGGCAATGTTCCTTGGAGCGCAGGAGGATGAGGGGCTGATCTTATAGAGATGTATAAGATCATGAAAGGAATAAATAGGTTGAATGCACAGTCTTTTACCCAAAGTAGCAAAATCAAGAATCAGGGAACATGGGTTTAAGGTAAGTTGGAAAAGGTTATGTAAGAACCCGACGGGCAACTTTTTCACACAGAGGGTAGCAAGGCAGGCAGCATTTTGGATAGAGGACTGGCTAACGTTTCAGGTCGAAGAGCCTTAGTCCGTACCGAGAAAGAGAGAGCAGGTTAGTTGCGCAGGTTGGAGAGGGCGACGGGTGCAACAAAGGGAATGGAGACACAAGAGGCTGCGGATGCCAGAATCCAGAGGAAAACTCAAAGTGCTAGATGAACTCAGCGGCTCAGGCGGCATCCGTGGAGGGGATGGACAGACAACATTACAGGTGGGGACATTAGTCTGAAGACGGGTCCTGACCCAAAGTGTCATCTGTCCATTCCCTCCACAGTTGTTGCCTGACCTGTTGAGTTCCTCCAGCACTTTGTTATTTGGAACATAGGGAATGTCTGTCAGAGGTGAAATGATGCAGCCATTAAATAGGCATTGAAGCTGTGCCTGTGCGATGTGTTGCAATTGTCGTAAAGTCTGGGTGATGTTGTTACATTTGTCCTCCTGGGATGTGCCTTGAATGTTCAAAAGGGGAAGGAAAAAAATGGCAGGCATATATGGTCAGTCATGATACCAACAGAAAGAAGATGCAAATGACACATTAAATGAACCAAGGAGTTCACTATCCAGGTAAAGACGACACTATTTCACCACATCATAGGCACTCCCTTTGTTCCACCAATCCCACTCCACCACTTCCCTGATGCCAGGATTGCCTTTCCCTCTCTCTTTTTCAGTTCTGACGAGGGGTCTCCAACCTGAAATGTTGACTGCTTCTCTTCTCGGATGCTGAGTTTTTGCTGCATTTTCTCTTTTCATTTTGATTTCCAGTATCTGCAGTTTATTGATGGGCCAAACCTTAACACTGTGCGGTATGGCCATGTGTCTCTTTGTGGCTGATTGGGTCATAAATGGCCTGGTGGATGGATGTGTTAGACTTTGATTAATCGGGTGTCTGATTCTATCTGGACCTAGTGTTCTCCAACTCTGACAGAAAGATTGGGTGGAAATTACAAAGAGCAGATAACTCAGAGTTGGAGAGAAAATCCAATTAGTGTTTAGATGTGGTCTAGGGAGCATAGGTTCATAATTCTTTCATGCATTGGTGACAGACGGTGAGTTTATATAATTGACCCCAGTTTGACCAGTTTGATTCCCCCAGACGTGGTTTATGTGGAGATTGCCCTCAGCTCTCTCTCTCTCTCTCTCTCTCTCCCCCCACACACATGTCCACACACGTGACTGTACCGGCCTGTACTGTACTGTACTGTATGTGGTCATTGACCTCACTCACCCACTCACTTCTCCCCCACGTGACCCGATCCCGCACAATCCGCTGCAGCCGCTGATCATCAGTTATTTATTTATTTACCTCAGGTCCGTCGGCAGCGACGTCTCCAACTGCCGCTTCTCTGCCCGCCCGCCGCCATTTTCATGCGGTCGACGGGGAGACTCGGCCCCGGTGGGGTGGGGGGGGGGGGGCCGGGACCGGAGGGCGGCCATCTTGGTGAGGGCAGGTGAGGTCGGCGGGCGGGCGGGCGCGCGGTTGGCGGTTGGAGACGTGGAGCGGGAACAAGATGAAGCTGATCCGCCCTCACCGCCCGCCTTGCGCCGTGACGTCCGCCCTCCCCGCCCGCCCTGCGCCGTGACGTACGCCCTCCCCGCCCGCCCTGCGCCGTGACGTCCGCCCTCCCCGCCAGCCCTGCGCCGTGAGGTCCGCCCTCCCCGCCCGCCCTGCGCCGTGACGTCCGCCCTCCCTGCGCCGTGACGTCACCGGCGATCCGAGGGCGTGGCTTCAGCTGGCAGTTGCTCGACGGCGGTTTATTTTTAAATGTGAAGGCCGACACAAAATGGCGGCGAATGTGATGATGCTGCTTCACACTGAAGGTAAAATGCTGCAGTCACTTGATCATAGAGTGATAGAGAACATCTTGGTGAGGTCGGCATTCGGCGGCCATCTTGGTGATGGCAGGTGAGGTCGGCAGCCGGCGGCCATCTTGGTGAAGGCAGGTAGGTCGGCGGTTGGCGGTTGGAGCTTTGGGCGGGTGGGTGAGGGTGGTTTCGGGTGGGTGAGGGTGGTTTTGGGTGGGTGAGGGTGGTTTCGGGTGGGTGAGGGTGGTTTCGGGTGTGTGTGGGTGGGTGAGGGTGGTTTCGGGTGGGTGTGGTTGGTTTTGGGTGGGTGTGGGTGGTTGAGGGTGGGTGTGGGTGCGTGAGGGTGGTTTTGTGGGTGGTTTCTGGTGAGGGCGGTTTCATAGAAACATAGACAATTGGTGCAGGAGTAGGCCATTCCGCCCTTTGAGCCAGCCCATTCAATGTGATCATGGCTGATCATCTGTTCGATGACGTTGAGCTTGGCGGTGGTAAGGCCTTCAACATTGAGCTGCAGTAGCGCTAAACCTCGACAGTTGGCGGCATTTAACGGTGCCGCCTGGCCTGGGGAGGCATGGCTTTTAGCTGTCTGCAGACGTGGTAAAGACATTGGTTTCGCTTTGTGGGCTTATGATCCTGTAAGCTACTCGTAAAGGAGGCCGCGTAGAGGCTGTCTTTGACCAGATGGTCAAGACGAGATGGAGAGACCAGTGGAAGTCAGCGGAAACATCTAGGCTACACCATTACATCGATGACCCCATGGACGTCCCTGGCCAGGACCTGACCCGAAAGCAGTGGACAACGCTCAACCGCTTGAGGACAGGCATCTTGCGGACGCTATGGAGTAGTGATGAAGAGGTGGGGGCCTCGTGGACAGCGAGCGCCTCCTGCGAGTGTGGGGATCCAACACAGACAGTGGAGCACACATCGGCCACCGAACGGTGAACGAGGGCTGATTGACCTGGACGATGATACGTTGGCCTGGCTCGCCTCAACAGAGCTGCAGGTCTAAAAGACACACGACAGAAGAAGAAGATGGCTGATCATCCAACTCAGTATCCTGTACCTGCCTTCTCTCCATACCCCCTGATCCCTTTACCACAAGGGCCACATCTAACTCCCTCTTAAATATAGCCAATGAACTGGCCTGAACTACCTTCTGTGGCAGAGAATTCCACAGATTCACCACTCTCTGTGTGAAAAAAAAATGTTTTTCTCATCTCGGTCCTAAAAGACTTCCCCCTAATCCTTAAACTGTGACCCCTTGTTCTGGACTTCCCCAACATCGGGTTCAATCTTCCTGCATCTAGCCTGTACAACCCCTGAAGAATTTTGTAAGTATCCATAAGATCCCCCCCTCAATCTTCTAAATTCCAGCGAGTACAAGCCGAGTCTATCCAGTCTTTCTTCATATGAAAGTCCTGACATCCCAGGAATCAGTCTGGTGAACCTTCTCTGTACTCCCTCTATGGCAAGAATGTCTTTCCTCAGATTAGGAGACCAAAACTGTAAGCAATACTCCAGGTGTGGTCTCACCAAGATCCTGTACGGGTGGGTGAGGGTGGTTTCGGGTGGGTGTGGGTGGTTTCCGGTGGGTGTGGTTGGTGAGGGTGGTTTCGAGTGGGTGAGGGTGGTTTTGGGTGGGTGTGGGTAAAAAAATCACAAACCATATACGTAAGTAAGTAAGTACATTTTATTTATATAGCACATTTAAATCAACTCACGTTGAAACCAAAGTGCTTTACATAAAAGAAATAATGAAGTTTCCGTACATCCATAGAAAAAATAAAAAAATAAGAAAAAATGACACAACACATTATAGAATTCAACATGAACTTCCCCCCACAACAGAATCAAAATTTTCCACTGTCCATGGCATCAAAAATGTTACATCGGAGTCACGTGAGTGACTATGTGAAGAAGCCCCGTCCAGCCACACACGTGTCATTATCGATCAGACGCATAGCGTTCATGACCATGTGTGGAGGAGCAGGAGCTCCTCCAGCCAGTGAGTAAAACAAAAGTAAAACAAAAGTCGGAAGGTAAGTGGAGTTACTTTTCACTGACAGGAGCGTTTCCTTCCCGTTTAGACTTGTTTGGTGGAGCTCCACTCAAGTTTATTATGGAGAAATGGGAAGGAGAGGCGGCCAGGGACGCACCGTAGTAAAACCCCAGATCCTAAGGGTAGCGGGCGTCAGTCAGGGGAGTCAGTGGCAGCGAAGCCATTAACTCCCGTTGTGGTTGAATGTGCGTTAAACCGCCGGCGGCGGGGCGCAAGGCTGAGTAAAAAAGAAAAAAAAATCAGCCCGACCTGTAGACTCGCATGAGTCAGACCCGGAGGTATGCCCTCCTCAGGCAGGAAAGAGTATTACACTGCAAGGGTCAAAAACTTTATAACTCCTTATGGGGCAGATGATTTGTAAAGAACCCCCACAGGAGGATTTAAGTCGGTGTTGGCCAATTAAGTATAGCACAGGAGGTGCCTTGGAACAGGCACAAGGGTGGACTACAGGAGAGCCATCAGTGCCTATGCAGAAACATTAAAGAGGTTGGCCTACAGGAGAGCCAGTGCCCCAAATGCCAGAAAAAAGGCAAGTTATGTGTTGGCCTATTGGAGAGCCAGTACTAGAAATGCCTGAACAAAAGGCAGCACAAACGTGCAATGATAATTGTGCCAGCACCGACAAATATAAAGAGTAAAAATAATGAAGCGTTGGCCTAGAATTGAGCCAGCGCCAGCAGCACCTTAAGCAGGGCTGCCTGTCCGTGGGCCTACAAGAGAGCCCGCGCAGGGGGGGGATCTGGCAGAGACTTACCTGAAACAGGGGAGCCAGAAATTACACCAACATAAAAATGAATATCTAGATTGAGATGATGATTTAAATGAGGACCAGAGCCCATTATCAGAGCCACAAATGTTCCAAGGCTGGCACAAAACGTTGCTGTTCCCAGAGTAACAGGGGAACCTTTGAGAGAGGAAATAGATATGACTATAAATTATCTACTCTCCCATCAGCCCCAGGAATTAACCATGGATGAGACTATCAAAAAATATGAGACCCGGGAAATTGTAGCAGTTACAGCAGTGAATAAACTTGATATGGGTAATTTGAGCAGTGTTTTACGCTCACAAGAATTGAAATTACACAAGTGCTGAAATTTCTGGGGTCACTGGTTTGGATGAAGGTTATATATCGTATTCACAACAAAATGCCTTAGCACTCATGTGTAGTGCGCACTTTGAAATAAATTGTATTCATAAAAATGCAATAAGACCAAATATTCATCCTAAGTATGCAGGCTCTGAAAACCATGCCATATACAAATGCCTAAATCTGTTTTGGAGAAAATCTAGCAAAGAAACTAAAGGATCACCTATGCTGAGCAGAGCGGTGAGAAGGCAGTATCCCTACAGGCGAAATGTGGTGCTGGAGAAGGAACAATCCTATCATTCTCGTATACACGTTAACGTGCTGCACCGAGGATACGTGGAGGTTACAATGTGCCTACTAGAAGGGGACAACAACTGCCGGTGGCAAACCCCGAGGTTAGGGGGCTTGGTCTGGTAAGAAACACAACAAATGTTTCACACTCACAAATAGGGGGAAGGTTACGATTCTTCCTAAAAGAATGGCAATCAATAACAAATGATTCATTTATTCTATGTAGCATTGTAGGATTCAAAATTGAGTTCTCTCCACGTTTGGATCCTCCAATTCAGCATAATTCAAACTGGTCACGGATTTTTCTCAAAGGAAGAGAATGGGTTGATGAAAGGACAATTGAAAAACTTTATGCAGAAAAGGATGATATAAATGTCAGGAGAACAACACCATCAGTTTGTGTCAAATATTCTCCTAGGAATATTCTCCTAGAAAAGGGATGGTGGACATAGAATCATTTCCGATCTGACAAATCTTAACCTTTATGTACAATACAAACATTTCAAAATGGAAACATTTACTAATGCCATTTAGCTAGTCACAAAGAATTGCTACAAGGCAAGTATAGATCTGCAGGGTGCATATTATTCTGTGGCAATGCATGATAAGGATCGAAGATATTTGAAATTTAGATGGATGAGTCAGTTATGGCAATTTAAAGCATTGCCCAATGGTTTGATTTCAGCACCAAGATTATTCACTAAATTGCTCAAACCAAATTTTACCTCTGTTAAGAGCTGAGGGCCATGTATTAATGGCTTATTTAGATGATATCCTCATTGTAGGGGACACTTTGGCTGCTGCAAAATTGTCAGTATCCAGTCAAATACATTTTGAGAAATTAGGTTTCATTATTCACCTACAAAAATCTAAATTGTTACCAAGCAAAAAGATTGATTACCTAGGGTTCACAATTAACTCCGAAATGAATAGAGGGCATTTTGATAGGCCCATGAAATTAACAATTCAATCCATTACAGAAATAGAATGGTGGATTAACAATGTTTCTAATGCTTCCAGAAATGTTCTGGTAGAAACACCTTCCGTCACTCTACAGACTGATGTAAGTGTGCTGAGTTGGGGCGCTACTAACATGATTTCCAGCTGTGGAGGTAGGTGGAATGTGAAGGAAGTACTTTTGCTGGAAAATCTGGGAATCAATTATCTAGAGCTATTAGGCGCATTGCACTGATATGGGAAATGTGCATGTTCAGGTACAGGTTGACAATACTACAGCTGTAGCATACATAAATCACATGGGTGGTATAAAATCAGAATCATGTGATAAATTGGCAAATGAAATTTGGACCTGGGGTATTGCCAGAAAAATTTGGCTGTCAGCAATATATTTACCAGGTAAAAATTAATACAATTGCAGACAAAAGATCACGTAAATTTAATGATAATACAGAATGGATGTTAAATCGGAAAATATTCACACAAATTATCACACAATTTGGAATGCCAGAAATTGATCTGGTTGCATCAAGATTGAACCACCAGTTGACTATGTGTCATGGGAACCTGATCCTGGAGCAGTAGTGGTGGATGCTTTCTCGCTACATTGGGGTGGTATGTTTCTGTATGTATTTCCACCATTTTGTTTAATCCACAAATGCATACAGAAAATTAAACAAGATTCAAGCCTCAGGGATTTTGGTAGTACCAGATTGGCCTACACAGGTATGGTACCCACTGGTGTTAAAAATGATCAAAAAAACCCTTATGGTTATTCCAAAGCAGATTAAACTGCTTGTACACCCTGTGACTAATGAATCACATCCTTTACATAATCGTATTGGTTTGTTGATTTGCAGATTCTAAGAAGGCATATCTTGGAAAAGGATTATCAGACTGTACGGTGGATGTTATGACAGCAGCCTGGAGGAATAGTACCCAGAAGCAGTACATTTCCTATATAAAGAAATGGGAGGTGTTTTGTTCAGGAAAGAATATTGCATATAACACAGTAGAAATTTCAGATGTAATAGAGTTTCTTTCAACTCTACACTATGAATTGAAATTAAGTTATAGTGCAATTAATACTGCACGAAGTGCACTCTCTGCATATTTAAGCAGTGAATCAGAACAAACTCCAATTGGAGCACATCCTTGGGTCTGTAGGTTTATAAAAGGAATTTTCAACTCTAATCCTCCCAGACCCAGGTATACAGAAATTTGGAATGTAAAAGATGTACTGATGTTCCTAAGGAGTTGGAATCCAGTTGAAACCCTGTCATTATCCAAAATTACCATGAAATTGGTTATGCTCATGGCATTAGTTTCAGCGCAGAGAGTTCAAACATTACAGAAACTCAGAATTGATAGAATGAAAGTAGGGCAAAATGCCGTGACATTCTATGTCTATGATTTATTGAAGCAAAGTAGACCTGGGTCCACAGGATGCAAGTTGGAATTTCTAGCATATCCTACAGATTCACGACTGTGTGTAGTAACATATGTGAAATGTTACATAGAAACAACAAAAGTTTTAAGAGGCGCCGAATTGGCATTTTTTATTAGTCATAAAAAGCCTCATAAGAAAGTATCAACACAAACAATTTCACGATGGTTGAAACAGGTGTTGAGATATTCAGGTATTGATACTGATAAATTTAAATCTCATTCCACGAGGGCGGCATCAACATCAGCGGCCAGGGATTCAGCGTGCCAATAGACCTTATTGTCGCGGCCGCAGGATGGGCAAGTGAACAGATGTTTCACAAGTATTACCACAAAGAGATTAAAGATCTCAGAGGGTTTGGTGATGCCGTGCTGGATACAGTATTAAATCCCCCATTATAAATGGGCCAAATTTTTGTTATTTTTATTAAAATAAA
Organism: Malacoraja senta; assembly: GCA_038087875.1. Taxonomy (NCBI): domain Eukaryota; kingdom Metazoa; phylum Chordata; class Chondrichthyes; order Rajiformes; family Rajidae; genus Malacoraja; species Malacoraja senta. Next base: position 11,792 of record JAXLNO010005028.1, read on the forward strand.
TAAAACCATTAACTGATTACATTCAAATGTTGTGGTTATGCATTGTTGATTGTGCTTACTCAAATAGAGTCAATCGATGCAGTGAACACCTGGATTTGAACCCACGGTGTGAAATCACAGAGCTTTGAAATCTTCACGTAGTCACTCGCGTGACACCGAAGTAAAATAGTAAGATTAAACGAGAACTTACCAAGTTTGAAGTTTGATCTTTATTTTATGAGGAGTAACGTTGAGGGATTACGTGCCCTCCGCTCCCACCCTCATTAAAGGATCAAGCTGGTAGTTCTAAGTCTTTATGCATCTTACTATCATACTTCAGTAATTATCGTCTGTGATTGTCACTCCGCTGCTTTGAAAGATTGACGCGTGTGCGGCTGGACGGGGTCTTCTTCACGTAATCCCTCAACGTTACTCCTCATAAAATAAAGATCAAACTTCAAACTTGGTAAGTTCTCGTTTAATCTTACTATTTCCTTTCATGGAATGTGAATGGCTTGAACCATCCCATTAAGAGGATTTTTTTTAAAAAAGTTCTTCACAGACTAAATGCTCAGATTATCTTTGTTCAGGAAACTCATGTAAGGCAAGATGACATGTCACGATTTTTCAAGTTTTGGAGAGGACAGCAGTTTCATTCAAATTCACAGACTAAGGTGAAAGGAGTCTCTATTTTTATTGACTCCTCAATTCCGTTTGTTCACCATGAAACAATTTCTGATCCATATGGCAGATTCTTGGTGATTACCGGTGTCCTTTATAGGCAAAATGTCGCTATGGTTAATGTCTATGCACCAAATATTGATCACCCTGAGTTTTTTAAACAGTTAATTGCATCCTTTCCTAACTTAAATGAACACTTTTTAATAATGGGTGGAAACTTCAATTGCTGTTTGAATCCCTCGATTGATAGGTCTACATCTGATCATGCGCTTCCAAATAAATCAGCTAATTTTATTAATTCTTTTTTACTTGACTCGGGAATGTTAGAAATTTGGAGATTCTTACACGCAAATGACAAAGAATTTTCATTTTTCTCTCATGTATATCATAGTTATTCTAGGATGACTATTTTTTACTAGATTCTCAGCTAGTTTCATCGGTCATTGCATGTGAGTATGATGTAATTGCTATTTCTGATCATGCACCATTGAAACTATTGATCAAACTACCTGATTCCAAGTTTAGTGCTAAACAATGGCGATTTAATGACTTAAACTTTATTAAGTTTATGAAAGATCAGATTGCTTTTTACTTCTTGACAAACTCTAATGAAGAGATATCCAATGGTATAGTTTGGGATGCTTTTAAGACATATATTCGTGGACAAATTATTTCATACTCCGCGGGATTAAAAATACAAACACAAAAAGAAATACACACATTGGCTGACGAGATTAAAGAAATTGATTAAAAATATTCAAAAGCTCCTAGTTTAGAGCTCTATAAGAATAGAGTTGAACTTCAATTGAGATATGATTTGTTATTAGTATCACCGATTGATAACCAGTTACTTAAAACCAAAAGTAAATTTTATATAAATGGCGAAAAATCTGGTAAATTACTTGCTAATCAATTGAAAGCAGTGTCGGCCAAGCATCAGATTACTAAAGTGAGTAAACGGGATGGTACAGTAACTGTAGACCATGACGAAATTAATAAATCCTTTCAGGAATTTTATACCTCCCTATACCAATCAGATTTTCCTACTGATTCCAATATAATGCATGAGTTTTTAAAGAAACTGAACTTACCAAATTTACCATACAATAATAATAATAATAATAACTTTTATTTATGGGCGCCTTATACCAAAGTCTCAAGGACACCTTACAGAGTTTAACAAATAAGAAACATATAATCAGAGTAAAATAAATTATAAAGACATGACCAATACACAAATTAAAGACAGAATTCGATCCAAAGACACAAAAAAACCCAACACAATGTGAAGAGAGAGCAGCGGCAGCTAAACCGCGACAGCGTCCACTCTCCCTTCCGACCGCGATCTTGGACACAGACTAAAAATAGACACTACATACAAAAATCATCCCCCCACAATGGTTACCAGAAGGCACAATGTCCAGTCCCCATCCCCAGATCTCCCACAGTCAGGCCTATTGAGGCCTCCGCTATTGCCTCTACGGAGGCCCGATGTTCCTGAGTCTCTGTTGTTAGATGAACCCATCACGGAAGAAGAAATACAGAAAGCAATTTTTTCAATGAATTCTGGTAAAGCTCCCGGTTTAGATGGGTTTACAGTAGAATTTTTAAAGTATTTCTCAAATTTATTGTCTCCATGGCTATGCAAGGTATTTAAAGAAGCCTGTTTAAGGAATAGATTACCACAATCTTTTTATGAAGCTTCTATTTCTTTAATTTAAAAAAAAGATAAAGACCCTACTGAAGTGACATCATATAGACCTATATCAATGTTAAATGTAGATTTTAAAATTCTTTCCAAAATATTAGCTATGAGATTGGAAAAGATTTTACCGCAAATTATCTCTGAAGATCAGACAGGTTTTATTAAAAATCGTTACTCATTCTTTAATGTTAGGAGATTAATAAATATTGTATATACAGCGTCTAATAAAACCCCAGAATGTGTCATCTCACTTGATGCCGAGAAGGCTATTGATAGAGTAGAATGGAATACTTATTCAATATACTTGAAAAAGTTAAGATTGGTCCAAAATGTATCTCTTGGATCAAACTGCTATATCTTATACCTCAGGCTTCTGTATTTACTAATAATCAGAGATCCCCTTTTTTCAGGCTCTTTCAAGGTACTAGACAGGGCTGTCCCTTAAGTCCTTTACTATTTGATATTGCTTTGGAAACTTTAGCCACTGCTATTAGGGAATCCCCTAATATTTTTGGTATTGTCCGCGGGAATAAGACACATAAGCTATCTCTTTATGCAGATGATCTGTTATTATTTATTTCTAACCCTGAGAAATCTATTCCGGCAATAGTAGCATTACTTAATCAATTCAGTAGTTTTTCTGGTTATAAACTAAATCTTAGTAAGGGTGAGCTTTCCCATTAAATAATTTTGTTTCGAGTTATGGACAGTTTCCATTTAGATTGACTACTGACAGTTTTACTTATTTAGGTATTTAGATCACCAAGAAACAAGGATTTATTTAAAGCTAATTTGATTCCTTTAATTGACCATATTAAACATCAGTTCACTAAATGGTCACCAATGTCCTTATCCTTAATTGGCCGAATCAATGCTATTAAAATGTTCATTTTACCTACATTTCTGTATTTATTTCAGACGATACCAATTTTTATTGCCAAATCTTTCTTTGATATTATAGACTCTAAAATTTCTTCATATATATGGCAGAATAAAAATCCCAGACTAGGTAAAAGATACCTACAGAAATCCAAAAAAGTTGGTGGTTTGGCATTGCCGAACCTTAGACTCTACTATTGGGCAGTCAATGTTCGTTATTTAACATTTTGGACAAAAGATTTAGAAGATACCCAATGCCCTGGATGGATAAATATAGAACGTGATTCCTTACAAGGGCTATAATTGGCTTCTATTCTGGGGACCTCGTTACCTTTTACAATTACGAGATTGAATAGATATATGACGAACCCAATAATAAGACATACGTTCCGAATACGGTTTCAATTTCGTAAGTTTTTTGGACTATCTGATTTTATCCAAATTTCTCTTCCAACCATCTAGTACTGATCAAGTTTTTTTGTTATGGAAGAGGAAGGGATTAGTAGCTTTTCATGATTTGTTTTTGGAGTGTTGTTTTATGTCTTTCGAGCAACTCTCCAATAAATATAACTTACCTAATTCACACTTTTTTAGATATTTACAAATTAGACAAAAGGAACTACCCCTTTTTCCGCTACCACATCAACCCGAAATTTTGGATTTTTTTTTACAGTTGAACCCTTATCAGAAAGGATTAATAACGACTATTCATGAGTTGATTTCAAAATTACAAATAGATACATTTGATAAAATTAAGAATGACTGGGAAAGAGAACTCCAAATTTCTTTATCTATAGAGAAATGGGAGAGGATCCTTCAATTAGTTAATACCTCTTCAATGTGTGCAAGACACGCTTTGATACAATTCAAAGTGGTCCACAGAGCTCATATGTCAAAAGATAAGTTAGCTCGTTTTTATGGTCATATAAATCCTACCTGTGACAAATGTAACTCTGAAGTGGCATCACTGACCCATATGTTTTGGTCCTGCCCTCTTTTGGAAAAATATTGGAAAGACATTTTTGATACTATTTCGGTAGTCTTAGGTATCGATTTTAAACCTCATCCTATTACTGCAATTTTTGGGTTACCAATGTTAGATTCTATTCATTTGTCCCACTCCGCCCATCGGTTGATTGCTTTTACCACATTAATTGCCAGAAGATTTATTTTCTTTAAATGGAAAGATTCCAACCCTCCGACCACACTCCAGTGGTATTCTGAAACGATATAATGTTTAAATTTAGAAAAAATTAGAAGTGACATTGTTGAACCCTTGGTTAAATTTGATAAGACTTGGGGAAAATCTATTGAACACTTTCATACAACATAAATTGATCCCTCTTTAACCGTTATAAAAATTATCTTACCTTCATAGGGTGGAACGGACTTGACGACAAACTGTTGTTGAATTGTTGAATTTCTCAGTTCAGATTCGGTTTTGCTCTGTTTGGTTTTATTTATGTATTTTATTTTTATTCTTATTTTATTATTATCAATTTTTTAAAACTTTTTTTTAGTTTAGGGGGTTTTGTTTTTTCTTTTTCTTTTTGTCTTTTTATCTTTGCTTTTTTTTTACATTTATGTTTCCTTTTAAAGATTTAACTATATTTACATAGAGACCGAGAGGTGTGTATTTTGTATTCATTGTGTATTTTGACACTGGTCTCATATTAGTTTATACCTGTTATTAATGTGTTTAATCCGGATCCCTATGTATCAATACCATTGTTATGTTTATCATTATTATTTTTGCTCTGTTTTTTATGTTTTATTTTTGTTTTTGTTTTTTGGAGAAAAAAACAATGAAAATATTTTAAAAGAAATGTACTGAATAAAAAAGTTGGGATGTTCTGGTACAGTTGTACAAGATGTTGGTGAGGCCACATTTGGAGTATTGTGTTAAGTTTTGGTCACTCCACTATCAGAAGGATGTCATTAGCAGGGCCTGTGATTCAGGGTGAGGATGAGAATGCTTGGACTTTAGTCCTTGGCACGCAAGAGGCTGAGGGGTGATCTTATAGAAGTTTATAAAATCAAGGAGCATAGATAGATTGAATGCACAGAATCTTTTAACCAGCCTTGTGTCATCAAGAACCAGAGGACTTTGGTTTGAGGTGAGAAGGAAACGAATTACTCGGAACCAGAGAAAGTGGAAATATGGAAGAACATTCCAGGGGAAAGAGTTGAGGCAGGTATTAAAAGACATTTAGAACACACTTGGACAGGTACATACTGTAGATAGGAAAGGTTCAGTGAGATATGGGTCAATTGCAGGAAAATTGTAGTTTAAACATGGCATCTTGGTTGACATGGCCAAGTTGAGGCAAAGGGCCCATTTCCATGCCGTATGACTCTATAGCTCCGTGGGCTTGAAAAGCCAATTCTTTTCCGTTTCACTGCTAAATGATAGTTAATCACCCTCACTAATAGTGACCACAATGGCAGACCCATGACCATGACTGGTTTACAGTGATAATAAGCTAACCATTGCCTCAGTTCAAGTATGCATGTCGTTGATGTTCAATGACTAAATTGTTGCTGCATTCTTAGTTTTGGCAAGGTTCTGATCTGGGTGCTGGAGCTGTTAGACATCTTGATACCATGAAAGCAGAATCTCAATTTCAGGAAATATACTTGCTGAATGGTGTCTCAGACCAGCAATGCCTGGGAACATTGTATTTTGAAGAGGAAATATTACACAACCAAGGCCAAGTGCTCGAGAAAGCTGCACGTCTGTTATTTGAATGAAAACTCTGATCTTCATCCATCTTGTCATTTTGATCAGCCAGTTTAGTTTATAATATTGTATAACATTTGCAATCAATTCTCACAGTTTATGACATTTACAGCTGGCGTGAAGATGCATCAGTCAATACCTTCTGTCTTCCAATTTAGTTTATTTAATAGAAAGATAGAAACATAAAAAAATAGGTGCAGGAATAGGCTATTCGGCCCTTTGAATTCAATACAATCATGGCTGATCATCCAAAATTAATACTCCGATCTGGCTTTTTCCCCATATCCCTTGACTCCCTTAGCCCTAAGAGCTAAATCTAACTCTCTCTTGAAAACAGTGATACAGTGTGTAAACAGGCCATTTGTGCCACCAAATCCATACTAACCAGCAATCACCCATTCATAATAGATTCCCATCCCTACACTGTCAGGGTGACTTACCGAGGATGATTATCTGCACACCTGCTCATCTTTGGGATATGGTAGGAAACCGGAGCTCCCTGAGGAAGCCCACATAGTCACAAGAGAATGTGCAAACTCCACGTAGACAGTACCCGAGGTCCAGATTGAACCTGGGTTTCTGGCGTTGTGAGGCAGCAGTTCTACCAGCTGCACTACCATGCTGCATTACGTACAAACTCTAAATCCTACACTGACTTTCCCTTCCACTTGTTATATTCAACACAATAACTCCTTTACACAGGAGGAAAGTTAACTGCAATTCATCACCAGAATATATCTTACAACAGTGTGATCACAGGCAAGAAACCAGTGATATAGATGACTGAATTTACACTAAAACCCTGATCATCCAGCTCTCTTGGGATTTGGGAAATGGTAGATTTTAAGGACTGCTGCATGTTACTCCAAACATTTTAATTCAACTTATTAAAGCACTTGTTGAGCAAGGCAGTGGTTGAAGTGCATCTGTACACTACTATCAGACATAAGCGGAGGCATACCCATTGTAATTTGCCTGAAGAGTCTCGAACCAGATTGTCACCTATCCATGGTCTCCAGGGATGTTGCCTGACCTGCTGAGTTAACAAAGCACTGTCCCTCACAGTCTTTCCCAATCTTATAAATCAAAAATAGTCGGCATCTTTCTACATCATAAAGAGTCATGGAAATATGCAGCATACAAACATGGCCTTTGTCCCACTGACCTGCACCAACCATTCATGTACACTAATCCTATATTTGTCCCACATTCTCATCAGCTCTCCCCACGTTGTATCATGCACAATCTAGGGGACAACTAACCTACCAAACAATGTTTTGTGGATGTGGGAGGAAACCAGAGCACCTGGGGAAACCCACATGGTCACAGGAACAACATGCAAACTCTACAGATACAACAGCCGATGTCGGTATTTAATTCAGGTCTCTGGCTCTGTGCTGTCCTGTTTCACATTGTAGTCCACCTGTCATGTTGTTGCTCATTCATTCGGCTTTCCACCTTGAACCATTTCTCCCACTACTCACATTCCCACTTAATTTGGAGTTTTCCAGCAACAGCGGCCTTGGTGGCAGCTACTGTGTGCAGCGGTAGAGTTGCTGCCTTACAGTGCTTGCAGCACCGGAGACCCGGGTTCGATCCCGACTACTGATGCTGTCTGTACAAAGTTTTACGTTCTCCCCGTGACCGCGTGGGTTTTCTCCGAGATCTAAGGTTTCCTCCCACACTCCAAAGACGTACAGGTATGTAGGTTAATTGGCTTGGTGTGCATGTATAGGATAGTGTTAATGTGCGGGGATCGCTGGTCAGCTCAGACTCAGTGGGCCTAAGGACCTGTTTCGTCACTGTATCTCTAAATTAAACTAAACAAAACTAGTAAACGTTAAACTGCAACCAATCTGCCTCATAGCTGACTTGGATCATGAACAATGCGAGCCCCCAACAGAGCAGCACAGTGTCACAACTCGTAGAGCTGCTGCCTCACAGCGACACAGACCCGGGTTCAATTTTGACCTCGAGTGCCATCTATGTGGAGTTTGCACGTTCTCCGTGTAACCGCATTGGATCCCTCCAGGGGCTCCGGTTTCCTCACACATCCTAAGGTGTGTCAGTTTATAGTTTAATTGGCCACTGTAAATTGCCCCTAGTGGGTGGGTGACTGGATGAGAAGGTGCAATGAGATAGAATTCATGAGAACAGGTGGTTGGTGGTTGGCATGGACACAGTGGGCCGAAAGGACTGCTTGCATGCTGTACTTTTTAATGACTCATTGATATTTCTAGGATTTGGGGCAGTGAATCCATAATGTATAACATTTTTTTACACTGAATTCACAATTTTTAAATATCTGATTATCAGAAACATTTAACAACAGCACAAAGGCTAGTTGACAGCGATGACTGTCGAAGCATTTGAAGTGTAGCTGCTGCCTTATCCTACTTGAGATCGATCATTTCTTCAAGCCCAATACCTTTACTAGCAACAGTTCATCACAATTTTTCCATCTTACCTCTCCTCTTTTTTCTCCACCAAACAATTACTGCCAAGACAATAGCCAGCAATATCAGCACACACACGGCAATAAGGCCTATGTGCCTGTCTTCCTATTTCCTTCTGAAAAATAAGAATGCATAATTTTACAAATCAATTGTTAAGCTGTGCAGCTAAATAGATGGGCACTGTCTGAAGACTTCAGAGTGAAGAAGGGTCTCGACCCGAAATGCCACCTATTCCTTTTCTCCAGAGATGTTACCTGACCCGCTGAGTTACTCCAGCATTGTGTGTCTATCTTTGGGGCTTTTCAAGGTATATAAGATGATATGGTGTTTTGAATCACGGAGTTCTGCAGCATGGCAAAGGGACAATATATGTTCTGTACAACTCTATGATCTATGGCACCATCACAGCCACAACTTAATTCAAGAAAGAAGGTGAATTGAAAGCAGAAAGCTTTAACCCTATATAAACTAACATCTGTTTTGGGAAAAATGCTGGATTCCTTTCAGTAATGGCAGAACATTTAAGTAATAACAAAACAATAAAGTGCATTATCAGGGCATTAACAGGAAAATTGTAGAAAGAAAGAGATGCAAATACTGATTTACACAAAAGCTTTAGTTTAGTTTATTGTCACATGTATTGAGGTACAGTGAAAAGCTTTTGTTACGTGCTAACCAGTCAGTGGAAAGAATATACATAATAGACACAAAATGCTGGAGTAACTCAGCGGAACAGGCAGCATCTCTGGCGAACATGGATTCATCACCTATTCCTTTTCTCCAGAGATGCTGGCTGACCAGCTGAGTTATTCCAGCAATTTGTGTCCATCTTCAGTGTAAACCAGCATTTGCAGTTTCTTCTTACACATGGACAGGTGACGTTTCGTTTTGGGACCCTTCTTCAAACTTTGTTTGAGAAATTGATTAGAATTCTTTGAAAATGCAACAGGAACCCGTAGACAATGTATATTCGAGCAGCAGGTGTGCACAGTCTAAAATTAAAAAACAAAATGATGGAAAAGCAGAATAGGTAACAAAATTGGAATGAGAAACAAAAGAAATACAATATATTGTAGAGATCCAAACGTCGTGAACAAATCAATGTTTTTTTAAAGAAATACAGTTTTGGCCCACTCATGTTTAGTAAGGACTTGAGCAAAGTTCCTGCCGTTGTAATCGGGCACACCAGTTGACTGGCGACTGATTCATCACCAACTCCCACCAAAACCCTGTCATGTGATAGTCCCAGCTCCCCTGACGAGGGTTCTAGCAATAAGTGGCCTGACCACCAGATGTCGCACAATATCTGGATTTTCATAAGATATTAGCATGAATGGAAAAAAAAACAATTTAGAGCAAGCAGAGAGTTGTCTTAAAGGAGTGTTCAGGTTGGGAAACTGCAACTGCAGGTTGGAAATCAATGCAAGAAAGTGAACTACTTATCGTTGGTATTAAGAGCAGATGAAGGGACTGATGGCGCTGTAGCCTAGATTGCTGATGATACATAGATAGGTTGGAAATTAAGTTCTGGAGTATGTCAACAGTCTTCAGAGTGAAACATCAGATTCCTTAGTTGTGCATTGTTCGAGGGAATCTTCAAAAGTGAGCATTTGTGTAGGTTAGTGCAGCATACTTGGAATCAAACTACTACGATCGCTGTTTGTCAGGCAGTTATATTTGTTGTTGCTGAAGCTGTAACTTGCGTCAGGGAACTTACTTCATTAGTTGTTGTTTTATTAATGCCAGATGTTTCAAAATACAGAGCAAAGGTTTGTTTTGTATGCTATCCAAAAAAATTATAAGACTATACATAAATATAAACTCAAAAACAATAGATAGAGCAAAGAGGAGGATACAGAGTACAGAATATCGTTCTCAGCATTGTAATGCATCAGTTCCATAGACAATGTGCAATGAGGTTGAGGTGAATCGGGCATTGAACCTACATTATCGAAGGACCCTTCCGAAGCCTGTTAACAGATCGAAAGGGGGTGTTCCTGAGTCTGGCAGTGTATACTTTCAACTTTCTGTACCTATTGCCTGATGGGAGCAGGAAGGAGGAATGACCGGGGTGGGATAAGTCTCGTTTTCCAAGGCAACCTGGTGTAGACTGAATCAATAGTGGGAAGTCTGGGCTGTGTGATGATCTTTAACTCTTTGTATATTCTTGCAGTCTTGGGCAGTGCAGTTCCCAAATCAAGATGTGATGCATCCCAACAACATGCTTTCTCTAACAGCATCTATAGATGTTTGCTAGAGTCACCAGAGACATGATGAATATCCTCAGTCTCCGGAGGAAGTAGAGGTGTCGGTGTGCCTCCTTGGCTATGTGGTCAGTCCATGACCGAATATCGGATAAATTCATGCCAAGGAACATGAAGCTCTCAATCATTTCCGCTTCGGACCATTGATTCAGATTGGGGCATGTACTCCCCCAGTGCCTTGCTGTTAATCACATCATGAGGAAAGATTCATTTTTTATTTAAACATATCTTTCATGGATTTCAGTTCCACCACTGAGAATCTCAAATACTCCTTCCTTGTATATTAGTTATTTATTTACTTTTGATAAATTTTCTGTCGACAAAGTCTTCTGCTCATGTGGAGAGTGGGTGCTGATTACGTGATTGCTTAGAGCAACACCACTAAACAAAGAAAGTTTAAGCATCTTGGAATATGGGATGTAGTCACAATGATTAAAATGGAAACAACAGAAGATAATGATTATCTATGAAAGAATATTTAATGTTCTTACCCCAGATGATGGACTTCCCACCGGGCAGGCTGCTGTGATCGACATGACAGGAATACTGTTTCCCATCATACGGATCATACTCAAGGACAGACTTTAGATGATATGTTCCATCGTTGTTGGGTATGACCCCAGAAGATTTGGTCTCAGAGACATGTTGACCATTCTGCAACCAGCTGACATTGATGGCCGGTGGGTAAAATCCAAACACAGTGCAGTACAGGACTGAATGATCATCAGGGCGGGCAGCGAGAGTGACCTCAGGGGAAACTACAAGACAGTAAGATGGTTATTTTCATCTTCAGTAAAACTTGCACAGTCACCCACCACAAAATATTCTTCAGTCTACTACAACAACCAAGTTACTGTCCACATCTGCCCCATTTTGCCTCTTTCGTCCCATCAACCAACCACGTGGTTTAAAAGGGATCGTACGCTCCCTGTTAAGACAGTACACAACAAAGTTTGAAAGTACGTACCATTAAATTCAGGAGCAGTTCCTTCCCCGCTGTTATTGGACTACTGAATGATTCTCATGTAAGATAAGATGTTGTCCCGATCTTTCAACCACTCATTGTTAACCTTGCAACTCTTTTTGATCTGCACTTTCTCTGTAACTGTAATGCTATGATATTGTAACCCGATATTCTGCACTCTGAGTAGTTTTCTCTTTGCGCTGTTCTACTTGTGGATGGCTTGATTGCACATGCGTAGTATGATCTGATTGGATAACACACAGACAAACTTTTGACTATATTGTGGCGGCAGCCTATACACGGGCCACTTATGCTCGAACCCTCGTTAGGAAGTACGAGGGCGGGCACGTGACGTCATGGGCTAGAGGGAGTGTCCTGGTACTTAAGGTCATCTCACCTCGAGACCTTGAGGAGTTCAACCCATAGCTGAGCCCGAGGGAACAACCTCGCTCAGCTACAGCAACACTGTTATGATAGTCGGCACCCACCTAACGTGTCAGCACTGAATAAACGACTCTTTCAACCGGCCTGACGTCTCACCTTTAGTCACCACGTTTGGTGCCGCTACAATATCTCAGTTCACGTTACAATAATAAACTAATACCAACGGCAAATCTTTTCACTAGGGCACATTATTGACAATAATAAATAATTGACAAGTTACGAAATGAGGGCCAATTGGGGAGGGGACAAGCTTAAAATTGGCAGTATTTTCACTCCTCTTCAATAAGAGATAAAAGAGACCAGTCATTTGTTTACAAAATCTCTTTTTGCAGAGTGTGGTCATTCTCTGGCGCCAGAGATTTGTGAAGACAAAATCATTGGAAGTATTTAATGTGGCGGTGGTTAAACTTTTGAAAGATTGGAGAATTGAGTGCAATGAGGAACTGGCACCGAACAGGAGTTGATGCCTGAGGAACGCCAGCCATGGTCATATTGAATGGTGGGCAGGTTAGAGGACCAAATGGTTTACTCGGAAACTTGATAACCGAGGAGAAAATCAGGCTTCTGAATGATCGTTCCATAAGCTAGGGTACTGTCCAATTGACCATTACCCCATTACAGACAGTGGACTTTGTTTATAGAACTATGTAGGAAGGAACTGTAGATGCTGGTTTAAACCGCAGATAGACACAAAATGCTAGAGTAACTCAACGGGTCAGGCAGCATCTCTGGAGAGAAGGAATGTGTCACGTTTCGTGTCGAAACCCTTATCTAATGGAACTGGTGTGCTACATTGCTGAGAACTATATGCCACACTCGGTACCTTCCCCTTTGCTCTACCTACAGTACTTGAGTTGACTTGATCATATATATGTATGTTGTTATCTCATCCAATTGGATAGCATGCAACTGTACCTGGAAAGTTGCTGCCTTACAGTACCACAGACCAAAGTTCAATCCTGACAATGGGTGCTGTCTATATAGAGTTCATATATTCTCCCTTTGACCATGTGAGTTATCTCCGGGTGCTACAGTTCCGTCACATTCAAAGAAGTGCAGGTTTGTACGTTTTTTGGCTTCTGTAAATTGTCCCTAGTGTGTAGGATAGAACTAATATTTGTGTGGTCGTTAGTCAGCACAGGTTCAGTGGGCCAAAAGGCCTATTTCCATGCTGTACCTCGAAACTAAACGTGACAATAATAAACCGCAACTTACCCCTGTGCCTATCTGTAGATTAGTGTCACTCATACTGTGGCTCCGCCCACAGGCTTGTTAGACAGCTCTCTCTCTCTCTCTCTCTCTCTCTGTTTCTCTCTCTCTCTCTCTCTCTCTCCCTCTCTCTCTCTCTCTCTCTCTCTCTCTCTCTCTCTCTCTCTCTCTCTCTCTCTCTCTCTCTCTCTCTCTCTCCCTCTCCCTCTCTCTCTCTCTGGTAGACTGGTAGTAAGCATGCTGAGAAGAAAGCACCTAAGTGGTAGCTGCGCTTAACTGTTGTAGCATAACTGTTTATGCTGAACAATTCATGAAAAAAGTCTAAAATGGATAAAAAAACAAGTGATTCCAGCATGTTGAAAGATAATTGGGACTGATACGTAATGGGTGGCACTGCGACACAGTTCAGTGATGAGGGTTTGATCACAATCTTGAAACAGAAAAACTTAAACTGAGGCAGGCGCCTCTACTTCATCAATCCAGTGCTGTTATGACACTGGGCCTTAACATGAGAAAATTAGAAATTGGGTATTTCCTTAGGGCAAAATCAGACTTTTCAGAGACTTGGAAGCTGCAAGATAGTCCTTGGAATGTGGTGGATCTCTGCGTGCTGTTCCAGAAGTGGACGTATTGTACTTATGTACAGTATGACTTGACTGGAGAGAATGCAGAACAACCATTTCACTGCAGATAGACACAAAAAGCTGGAGTAACTCAGTGGGACAGGCAGCATCTCTGGAGAGAAGGGACGGGGTGTCCAGCATCTGCTGTTCCATCCAAACCATTTCACTGCATCTCTGCATGCATGAAACTAAACAGAGTTATATAAAATGCAGCACATACTGCAATACTCAAGTAGGTCAGGCTGTCCTGATTTTGCTGGTGGATAACTTTACTGTAATTTAAAAAAACACAAAAACGTGCAGGTGTAACTCAGTGGTTCAGGCAGCATCTGGAAGACATGGTTATGTAATCTTTCAGCTTGGGATCCTGCTTCATACTTCTTGCATCTGTTCTTTCTGACTTCAACTTAACAGTTGAAATGACCAGTTCTTTTATCGACAGGGAATGCAACTCGTTGAATGTGGAATTGAGTGTGAAAGGCTGCAACATGTCCAGACAGAAGCTGAGTTGTTGGTCCTCAAGGACACTTTCACCCTTGTTATCCTAGTGTAAGAGGTACAGATGGGTGGATCATGGTGGGTGTTGAATGGAGAATTAAAGTGGCAGGAATTAGGAATCTTAGAAAGTTCCATGGATTGAATGCAGGTTCTCCAGAAAGCAGCCATTCTATTTGTTTCATTGATGCAATGTGGAAGATTACGTCATGAAAACCAAATGCAGTAGATTTGACTGGAAGTCCAAGTGTTTCACGCTGTTTCACTTTGAAGAACTACCTGGGTCTATGGACAGTGGGAAGGGAAGAGGTAAATGGATAGATGTTGCATGCACCAAGACAGGAAAGTAGAGGAAAGTTGTGGGCATAGTAGACAGACCAGGGAGTGAAAAAGGGAATGACTACTTCAAGATATAGAATGGGGATCAGGGCAGGAGGGGAGGGAGAAATGGATTGACTAATTGAATCAGATTTAAACTGGGAGTAAGTATTCAACATGGAGGCTGGAGGAGTTGAAAACATATCCCTGCCCTGTCCAATGAGAATATATAGAACATAGAACAGTACAAGAACAGGACTTTCAGCCTGCAATGTCCATGTGGAACAGGATACCAAGTTAAACTAAGGCAACACAGAGGCACAGTGATAGAGTGGCTGTCTTACAGCATTAGAGACCCGGGTTTGATCCTGACTAGAGTGCTGTCTGGACGGAGTTTGTACGTTCCCTCTGTCACCCTGTGGGTTTTCTCTGGGGGCTCCGGTTTCCTCCCAAATACAAAAGACGTGCAGGTTTGTAGGTTAATTGGCTTCTGTAAATTGTCCCTAGCTTGTCGGACAGAAATAGTGAATGGGCAATTGCTGGTCAGTGCGGACTCAGTGGCCCAAAGTTCCTGTTTCCATACTCTATCTCTAAACTAAACCAAAACTCATCTCCACTGCCTGCATGTGATCCATATCCTTGTATTCCTTGCATAACCACAAGCCTGTCCAAAACCTTCTTAAGCACCATTATCATGTCCTCCTCTACCACCACTCCTGGTAGCGCATTCTAGGTATCAAGCTCTCTCTGCAAAAATACACTTAACCTGCACAACTCGTGTAAATTTTGCCCTTCGAAGCTTAACGCTATGCTCTATAGAGATGTGTGAAAGAGATGCAATCCCATTAGGGGCTGTCAACTGTGGTCAAGAAAATCCATGGTTAACTAATATGAAAGACATCAATTGCATTTTCTCCCTGTCAAGCAGGGATGTAACGCTGAGGTTCTATAAGGCACCAGTCAAGCCACATTTGGAGCATTGTGAGCAATTTTGGGCACCATATCTGAGGAAGGATGTGCTGGCTCTATAGAGGGTCCAGAGGAGGTGTACAAGAATGATCCCAGGAATTAATGGATTAACATATGATGAGCATTTGATGGCAGTGGACCTGTACTCGCTGGATTTTAGAAGAATAAGGGGGGACCTCATTGAATCATACCAAATAGTGAAAAGCTTGGATATAGTGGATGTGGAGAGGATCAATTCTGGTGTCATTAACCCTCCCTTTACTCTCTTTCCCTTCAACTCCGTCATCGACTATCCCAATGGCCATGAGGGGGGGGGTCCAAGAGGATGGGGTGCGTTGGAGACGGGAAAAGGGATCATCAATGGGGGCGAGGACTCCTTCCCGTGGAAGAACGGTGTGAGGCGGAGGCGAGGGAAGAAGGGCTCCAAATCGAGGCGGTCGTGGAACTCATTGAGGTGGGGACGGAGGGGGACAAAGGTGAGGCCTCTGCTGAGGACCGACCGTTCGGTATCTGAGAGGGGGGGTCAGGGGGGATGGTGAACACACGGCAGGGATGGGGGTTGGGGCCGGAGGAAGGCAGGTGGGTGGACTGAGGAGATGGTGGCCGATTAGGAAAAGGGGAGATGCAACGAGACCTGGGTGTCATGGTACACCAGTCATTGAAAGTAGGCATGCAGGTGCAGCAGGCAGTGAAGAAAGCGAATGGTATGTTAGCATTCATAGCAAAAGGATTTGAGTATAGGAGCAGGGAGGTTCTACTGCAGTTGTACAGGGTCTTGGTGAAACCACACCTGGAGTATTGCATACAGTTTTGGTCTCCTAATCTGAGGAAAGACATTCTTGCCATAGAGGGAGTATAGAGAAGGTTCACCAGACTGATTCCTGGGATGTCAGGACTTTCACATGAAGAAAGACTGGATAGACTTGGCTTGTACTCGCTAGAATTTAGAAGATTGAGGTGGGATCTTATAGAAACTTACAAAATTCTTAAGGGTTGGACACGCTAGATGCAGGAAGATTGTTCCCGATGTTGGGGAAGTGCAGAACAAGAGGTCACAGTTTAAGGATAAGGGGGAAATCTTTTAGGAGATGAGAAAAACATTTTTCACACAGAGAGTGGAGAATCTGTGGAATTCTCTGCCACAGAAGGTAGTTGAGGCCAGTTCATTGGCTATATTTAAGAGGGAGTTAGATGTGGCCCTTGTGGCTAAAGGTATCAGGGGGTATGGAGAGAAGGCAGGTACAGGATACTGAGTTGGATGATCAGCCATGATCGTATTGAATGGCGGTGCAGGCTCGAAGGGCCGAATGGCCTACTCCTGCACCTATATTCAATGTTTCTATGTCCTCTCCACAACGAATATAAACCTCACCTGCATTTTAATCCCCCCCCCACAACACCAAAGCCTCCTGAATCGCAAGCACAACGCCACCGATGGTAGGGTTTGTAACAACGCCACTATGTCAAACGTTTTATACACCTTGGTGGAGCGGGCCGAGGCCCCCCTAGATCTCGAGGCCCTAAATTTAAGCTTGTCTGGCTCATACGTAAATCCGGCCCTGGTGGGAGGAAACCGGAGCGCCAGGAGAAAAACCACGCAGGTCAAGGGGAGAGAGAACATGCAAACTCCGTACAGACAGCGCCCGTGGTTGGGATGGAACCGGGGTCTCTGGCGCCGTGAGGCAGCAACTCTACCGCTGCGCCATCGTGATGGCCAGAGAGGGAGGGAGAGGTGAATACTTCTCTCTCTCCCTCTCTCCATCATCTCTCCATCATATCTCTCTCTCTCTCTCTCTCTCTCTCTCCCTCCCTCCCTCCCTCCCTCCCTCCCTCCCTCCCTCTCTCTCTCTCTCTCTCTCTCTCTCTCTCTCTCTCTCTCTCTTCCTCTCTCCCTTCAAAACTTTCTCAAAACATTTTCAAAAGTTTCTCAAAGGTTTTCAAAACGTCCTCAAAACATTCTCAAACTTTCTCTCACACTCATTCCCTCTCTCCCTCCCTCCTCCCCCCCCTCCTTTTTCCTCTCCTTCCCACCCTCAATGCACCAAAAAAAACAAAAACAAAAACACCCCGGAACCAACATTAAGCATTTCGCCCTCCACCCGGACGCCTGAGACCCGCCGTCCCGCTTTGCCAGCCCCGGTGCGCCGCCCTAAAGCGTCCCACCTCCCGCCAAGAAGCGCCTCGGGAATGCAGCTGTGAAGAAGCAGGTACCTGCCTTCTCTCCATACCCCCTGATCCCTTTAGCCACAAGGGCCACATTTAACTCCCTCTTAAATATAGCCAATGAACTGGCCTCAACTACCCTCTGTGGCAGAGAGTTCCAGAGATTCACCACTCACTGTGTGAAAAAGTTTTTCCTCATCTCGGTGTTAAAGGATTTATTTCCCCCTTATCCTTAAGCTGTGGCTCCTTGTCCTGGACTTCCCCAACATCGGGAACAATCTTCCTGCATCTAGCCTGTCCAACCCCATAAGAATTTTATACGTTTCTATAAGATCCCCCCTCAATCTCCTCAATTCTAGCGAGTATAAGCCAAGTCTATCCAGTCTTTCTTCATATGAAAGTCCTGACATCCCAGGAATCAGTCTGGTGAACCTTCTCTGCACTCCCTCTATGGCAATAATGTCCTTCCTCAGATTTGGAGACCAAAACTGTACGCAATACTCCAGGTGTGGTCTCACCAAGACCCTGTACAACTGCAGTAGAACCTCCCTGCTCCTATACTCAAATCCTCTTGCTATGAAGGCCAACATACCATTCGCTTTCTTCACTGCCTGCTGCACCTGCATACCTACTTTCAATGACTGGTGTACCATGACACCCAGGTCTCGCTGCATCTCCCCATTTCCTAGTCGGCCACCATTTAGATAATAGTCTGCCTTCCCGTTTTTGCCACCAAAGTGAATAACCTCACATTTATCCACATTATACTGCATCTGCCAAACATTTTCCCACTCACCCAGCCTATCCATGTCACCCTGCAGTCTCCTAGCATCCTCCTCACAGCTAACACTGCCCCCCAGCTTAGTGTCATCCGCAAACTTGGAGATGTTGCTTTCAATTCCCTCGTCCAGATCATTAATATAAATTGTAAATAGCTGGGGTCCCAGCACTGAGCCTTGCGGTACCCCACTAGTCACTGCCTGCCATTGTGAAAAGGAACCGTTTACTCCGACTCTTTGCTTCCTGTTTGCCAGCCAGTTCTCTATCCACATCAATACTGAACCCCCAATACCATGTGATTTAAGTTTGTATCCTAATCTCTTATGTGGTACCTTGTCGAAAGCCTTCTGAAAGTCCAGATACAACACATGCACTGGTTCTCCCCTATCCACTCTACTAGTTACATCATCGAAAAATTCTATAAGATTCGTCAGACACGATTTACCTTTCGTAAATCCATGCTGACTTTGTCCAATGATTTCACCACTTTCCAAATGTGCTGCTATCCCATCTTTAATAACTGACTCTAGCTGACCGATGTTAGACTAACTGGTCTGTAATTCCCCGTTTTCTCTCTCCCTCCCTTCTTAAAAAGTGGGGTTACGTTTGCTACCCTCCAATCCTCAGGTAAAGATAAAAGCGCTGCCATGCAGCGGGGGAGGCAGCGGGGGAGGCAGCAATGCAGCCAGTGATGCATGCATTCCCTTTAATGCAGCAGGGGGAGCATGCACAGGCGCTGGCAGGCGGTTCCCCACACTTTACAACTCACATAACTCTGCATATCGCCAACTTACCGAGTCCACTCCGCCTTGCAACCATGGCTCTCCCTCTCTCTCCTCTCTCTCTCTCTCTCTCTCCCTCTCTCCCTCTCTCTCTCCTCCCTCTTCTCTCTTGCCCTCTCTCTCTCCCTCTCCTCCACCCCTGGTGAGACCACACCTGGAGTATTGTGTACAGTTTTGGCCCTGTTGGCCTTCATAACAAGATGAGTTGAGTATAGGAGCAAAGAGGTCCTTCTGCAGTTGTACAGGGTCTTGGTGAGACCACACCTGGAGTATTGTGGGCAGTTTTGGTCCCCTAATTTGAGGAAGGACATTCTTGCTATTGAGGGAGCCCAGCGTAGGTTCACCAGGTCAATTCCCGGGATGGCGGGACTGTCATATGCTGAGAGAATGGAGCAGCAGGGCTTGTCATCTCTGGAGTTTAGAAGGATGAGAGGGTATCTTATTGAAAAAACATGATTATTAAGGGTTTGGACATGCTAGAGGCAGGAAACATGTTCCCGATATTGGGAGGAGTCCAGAACCAGGGGCTATAGTTTAAGAATAAGGGGTAAGCCATTTAGAACCGATACTAGGAAACACGTTTTCTCAGAGAGTTGTGAATCGGTGGCCATTTAGGACTGAGATGAGGAGAAACTTTTCCACCCAGAGAGTTGTAAGTCTGTGCAATTCTCTGCCTCAGAGGGCGGTGGAGGCCGGTTCTCTGGATGTTTTTTCAAGAGAGAGCTAGATAGGGCTCTTAAAGGTGGCGGATTCAGGGGATATGGGGAGAAGGCAGGAACGGGGTACTGATTGGGGATGATCAGCCATGATCACATTGAATGGCGGTGCTGGCTCGAAAGGCCGAATGCCTCCTCCTGCACCTATTGTCTATTGTCCAGTGAAGGGGATTTGACTCTATTGCTGGTAGACAAAAATGCTGGAGAAACTCAGCGTGTGAGGCAGCATCTATGCAGCGAAGGAAATGGTTCTTGAGTCTGAAGAAGGGTCTTGACCCGAATCGTCACCTATTCCTTCTCTCCATAGATGCTGCCTCACCCGCTGAGTACTCCAGGCATTTTGTGTCGACCTTTGATTTTCCAGCATCTGCAGTTTCCTTCTTAAACATTTAGACGATATTGTTGTCTCGTTTATTCCATTCAATTGCGGTTCTTACAAAGAACGATTTGTTATAAATATCTGTCCTGGCCAATGGTGTTTCTATTTGCAGATCATTTCTCTTTCCTGTCCTATGTGTTGAGTACGTTATGTATCTATCTGCAGTTAGGCCCACGGTTGGCAGGAATTGGTCCATGTTCGCCCAAACCTCTGTCCAGAGAGAGTGAGAGAGAGAGAGAGAGAGAGAGAGAGAGAGAGAGAGAGAGAGAGAGAGAGAGGGAGACAGGGAGAGAGACAGGGAGAGAGACAGGGAGACACTGAGAGAGAGACACAGAAAGAGACACAGAGAGAGACAGACAGAGAGAAAGAGACAGGGAGAGACAGAGAGACAGGGAGAGAGACAGGGAGAGAGGGAGAGAGAGGGAATGAAGAGACAGAGAGAAAGAGAGAGAGAGACAAAAAGAAGAAGAGAGAGAGAGAGACAGAGAGAAAGAGAGAGAGAGATAGACAGAGGACAGAGAGAGAGAGAGAGAGAGAGAGAGAGAGAGAGAGAGAGAGAGAGAGAGAGACAGAGAGACAGAGAGAGAGAGCAAGCGAGTGAGACATAAGAAACATAGAAAATAGGTAAAGGAGTAGGCCATTCGGCCCTTCGAGCCTGCACCACCATTCAATATGATCATGGCTGATCATCCAACTCAGTATCCTGTACCTGCCTTCTCTCCATTCCCCCTGATCCCTTTAGCCACAAGGGCCACATCTAACTCCCTCTTAAATATAGCCAATGAACTGGCCTCAACTACCTTCTGAGGCAGAGAATTCCACAGATTCACCACTCTCTGTGTGAAAATAATGTTCTCATCTCGGTCCTAAAAGACTTCCCCCTTATCCTTAAGCTATGACCCCTTGTTCTGGACTTCCCCAACATCGGGAACAATCTTCCTGCATCTAGCCTGTCCAACCCCTGAAGAATTTTGTAAGTTTTTATGAGATCCCCCCTCAATCTTCTAAATTCTTGCGAGTACAAGCCGAGTCTATCCAGTCTTTCTTCATATGAAAGTCCTGTCATCCCAGGAATCAGTCTGGTGAACCTTCTCTGTACTCCCTCTATGGCACGAATGTCTTTCCTCAGATTAGGAAAACCAAAACTGTACGCAATAGTCCAGGTGTGGTCTCACCAAGACCCTGTACAACTGCAGTAGAACCTCCCTGCTCTGATACTCAAATCCTTTTGCTATGAATGCTCACATACCATTTGCTTTCTTCACTGCCTGCTGCACCTGCATGCCTACTTTCAATGACTGTGTACCATGACACCAAGGTCTCGTTGCATCTCCCCTTTTCCTAATCGGCCACCATTCAGATAATATTCTACTTTCCTGTTTTTGCCACCAAAGTGGATAACCTCACATTTATCCACATTATACTGCATCTGCCATGCATTTGCTCACTCACCCAACCTAACCAAGTCACCTTGCAGCCTCCTAGCAGCCTCGTGTCAGCTGCAAACTTGGAGATGTTGCATTCAATACCCCCATCCAGATCATTAATATATATTGTAAATAGCTGGGGTCCCAGCACTGAGCCTTGCGGTACCCCACTAGTCACTGCCTGCCATTGTGAAAAGGACCCGTTTACTCCTACTCTTTGCTTCCTGTCTGCCATCCAGTTCTCTATCCACATCAATACTGAACCCCAATACCGTGTGCTTTAAGTTTGCATACTAATCTCTTATGTGGGACCTTGTCGAAAGCCTTTTTGAAAGTCTAGATATAACACATCCACTGGTTCTCCTTATCCACTCTACTAGTTACATCCTCGAAAAATTCTATAAGATTCCTCAGACATGACTTACCTTTCATAAATCCATGCTGACTTTGTCCAATGATTTCACCACTTTCCAAATGTGCTGCTATCCCATCTTTAATAACTGACTCTAGCAGTTTTCCCACTACCGATGTTAGACTAACTGGTCTGTAATTCCCCATTTTCTCTCTCCCTCCTTTTTTAAAAGTGGGGTTACATTAGCTACCCTCCAATCCTCAGGAACTACTCTAGAATCTAAAGAGTTTTGAAAAATTATCACTAATGCATCCACTATTTCTGGGGCTACTTCCTTAAGTACTCTGGGATGCAGCCTATCTGGCCCTGGGGATTTATCGGCCTTTAATCCATTCAATTTACCTAACACCACTTCCCAGCTAACCTGATTTCACACAGTTTCTCCATCTCATTTGACCCCCGGTCCCCTGCTATTTCCGGCAGATTATTTATGTCTTCCTTAGTGAAGACAGAACAAAAGTAGTTATTCAATTGGTCTGCCATGTCCTTGTTACCCATGATCAATTTGCCTGTTTCTGACTGCAAGGGACCTACATTTGTTTTAATTAATCTTTTCTCTTCACATATCTATAAAAACATTTGCAGTCAGTTTTTATGTTCCCTGCCAGTTTTCTTTCATAATCTATTTTACCTTTCCTAATTAAGCCGTTTGTCCTCCTCTGCTGGACTCTGAATTTCTCCCAGTCCTCTGGAAGGCTGCATTTTCTGGCTAATTTGTATGCTTCATCTTTTGTTTTGATACTATCGCTCATTTCCCTTGTTATCCCACGGATGCACTACCTTCCCTGATTTATTCCTTTGCCAAACTGGGATGAACAATTGTT
>JAXLNO010005028.1:37500-67500 GCA_038087875.1 Malacoraja senta
GAGACAGAGAGAGAGACAGAGAGAGGGGCAGAGAGTGGGCAGAGAGAGATAGTAGAGAGAGAGGCAGAGAGAGAGAGAAGAAAGGACAAAGAGAGAGAGAATCAGAGAGAGAGAGATAGAGAGAGGCAGAGAGTGACAGAGAGAAACGGAGAGAGAGACAGAGAGAGATAAAGAACTAGATGATACATCAAAACTAAGAATAATCCTTGGTGAAGGAAATACCGCACATCTTGGTGCACAATACGTAACAGCAGCCCATAACCCGAGAGACGGTGAATGACCAATATGCACATATGTACGCACACACTAATTGACATTAACTGACACCTAAGAAATTAATATTGAATTGCTAAACTTGCTATCCTGTTGTACTGCTTACAGCTGCAAGAACGTGTAGCAATCAATAAAGGGCTATAGCCTCTTGCGAGTTTATGTACAGGGACATATCTATCTATGCACTGTATACTTGTATTTATACTTTATGCATTTAAATATGTATGTCATGTTTTATACTTTGGCAATATAACAATGTAATTTTTTATCATGCAAATAAAGTTTTAAATTGAAAATTGAAGATTGATAAAGAAAGATAGAGAGAGAGAGAGTGGGAGAAAGAGAGAGAGAGATGGATAGAGAGAGAGAAATGGAGAGAATGAGGACAGAGATGGAGAGAGCGACCGAGAGAGAGACAGAGAGGGACACAGCGAGGAGACAGAGAGAGACAGTCGGTGAGAGATGGAGTGAGACAGAGAGAGGTGAGAGATGGAGTGAGACAGAGAGAGGCAGAAAGAGAGACAGTGGGGGAGAGAGAGAGAAAGAGAGAGACACAGAGGGAGAGAAAGAGAGGAGACAGAGAGAGAGGGGAGAGAGAGGAGCAAGAGACAGAGAGAGAGAGAGAGAGACAGAAAGAACCAGAGAGAGAAACAGAGAGAAAGAGACATAGAGAAGGGCAGAGAGATAGAGAGAGAGAGAGGCAGAGAGAGAGAAAGAAAGATAGAGAGAGAGAGACAGAGAGCAAAACAGAGCAAGAGCGAGACAGAGAGAAACAGAGAGAGAGACAGAGAGAGACAGAGAGAGAGAGGGAGAGCAAAGCAAGAATTTCATTGTCCTATCAGGGACCCATGACAATAAACTCACTTGAACTTGGACAGATATAGACATAGGGAGACAGAGAGAGAGAGAGATGGAGAGAGAGAGATAGAGAGAGAGAGAGAGAGGGGAGAGAGATACAGAGAGAGACAGAAATAGACAGAGAGAGAGAGAGAGAAAAGATCCCTGTGTCAGTTGGTACTGAGACTAACTACCCCCATTCAGTCAAACCCTATCCAGTTAAATCCTGACCAGCCTCAGATCAATACTGATCCCGAATCACCAGTTAGAGTGAACCAATTTTATCAAACAATGTAAAGAAACGTATTTGGAACATTGGGATAAAGAAACCAAAAGCCAAAGCAGATTAGAATGTTACCGTGCCCTAAAAAGAGATTATAATTTGGCAGACTATCTCTCAACCGTTAGAGACAAAAAGCAGAGTCAGACCCTCACCAAATACAGGCTAAGTGACCACTATTTGGCAGTTGGCAAAGGAAGACAGAAGAGATTCTGGCAATCAAGAGAAACAGAATATACAACCACTGTTTGACAGATGAGGTTGAAACAGAGGTGCACTTCCTCCTAAAATGCGAAAAAATTGACAAAACAAGGAAAACATACATTGACAAACTCAGTCTGGCAACCCCAGATTTTAAAGAAC
Organism: Malacoraja senta; assembly: GCA_038087875.1. Taxonomy (NCBI): domain Eukaryota; kingdom Metazoa; phylum Chordata; class Chondrichthyes; order Rajiformes; family Rajidae; genus Malacoraja; species Malacoraja senta. The sequence goes on from JAXLNO010005028.1 coordinate 39,254, forward strand.
TAGATGACACATGAAACTAAGAATAATCCTTGGTGAAGGAAATACGGCACATCTTGGTGCACAATACGTAACAGCATGCCATAACCTGAGAGACGGTGAATGACCAATATGTACATATGTATGCACACACTAATTGACATTGACTGACACTATGATATTAATATTGAATTGCTAAACTTGCTATTCTGTTGTACTGCTTACAGCTGCAAGAACGTGTAGCAATCAATAAAGGGCTATAGGCCTATTGCGAGTTTATGTACAGGGACATATATATCCATGCACTATACTTGTATTTATACTTATGCATTTTAAATATGTATGTCATGTTTTATAGTTTGGCAATTTTTTTTTTTTTGAAAATATTTTTTATTGGAGATAAGTACACAACCTATTAACATCATTACAGTCTTACATTTTTGAATTGATAATATTGTCAATTATTATTACATTGTCTCCAATACCTTTTGCCTTTTTTTTTTTAACTGGATAGAACTAAAAAGATAGATGAAGTAAAGAAAAGAGAGAGCAGAAAAGAGAGAAAATGAAAAAAAAAAATGAAAAAAAAAACAACAAAAAAAACAAAAAACAAAAAACAAAACAGAAAAGAAAAAGATAGTTAAAGAAGAATGGAAAAATTTATTAAAATAAAAAACTTCATTCGAGATATATTTCAGAGTATAGCATTTCATCCATTCTTTAGCCCGAGTGTTAGTCAGGTTCCTGTGCTGAACCATTCTGACCCTTTAAATAATCAATAAAGGGAGACCATGTTCCAACGAATAATTCCTGTTTGTCCAACAGGGAAAATCTGATTCTTTCCACGTTTAAGGTCTCCGTCATTTCTATAATCCACATTTTGATTGTGGGGGTTATAGGGCCTTTCCAAAATTTTAGAATTAATTTGTTTCCCGTTATTATACTATAATCAATAAAGTTTCTTTGTGTTGTTGTAAATGTTTGATTTAATTCTAATGTTCCGAGTATTATTAATTTTGGATCCGGGTCCAATTGTGTGCTGGTCACTTTAGATATTATACTAAAAATATTAAAATAAATATAGTTTGGCAATATATCAATGTATTTTTTTATCATGCCAATAATTTTTTTTACTTTGAAATTGAAAAGAGAGAGAGAGAGAGAGAGAGAGAGAGAGAGAGAGAGAGAGAGAGAGAGAGAGAGAGAGAGAGAGAGAGAGAGAGAGAGAGAGAGAGAGAGAGAGAGAAAGAGAAAGAGAAAGAGAAAGAGAAAGAGAAAGAGAAAGAGAAAGAGAAAGAGAAGAGAGAGAGAAAGAGAAAGAGAAAGAGAAAAAGAGAGACAGACAGAGTTGGAGAGAGACAGACAGAGATACAGAGACAGAGATACACATAGGGAGAGACAGAGAGGGGGCAGGAGAGAGACAGAGAGTTAGAGAGAGAGACAGATGCAGAGAGAGGGAGAGAGAGAGAGGGACAGAGAGAGATAGAGAGAGAGAGAGACAGAGAGAGAGAGAAGCAGAGAGACAGAGAGAGTCAGAGAGACGGAGAGAGACAGGGAGAGAGGGAGAGACAGTGAGAGAGAGAGATAGAGATACATACATAGATACATAGAAAATAGGTGCGGGAGTAGTCCATTCGGCCCTTCGAGCCTGCACCGCCATTCAATATGATCATGGCTGATCATCCAACTCAGTATCCTGTACCTGCCTTCTCTCCATACCCCCTGATCCCCTTAGCCACAAGGGCCACATCTAACTCGCTCTTAAATATAGCCAATGAACTGGCCTCAACTACCCTCTGTGGCAGAGAGTTCCACAGATTCACCACTCTCTGTGTGAAAAAAGTTTTTTCTTCATCTCGGTCTTAAAGGATTTCCCCCTTATCCTTAAGCTGTGACCCCTTGTCCTGGACTTCCCCAACATCGGGAACAATCTTCATGCATCAACCCCGTCCAACCCCATAAGACAGGGTTGTCCAACCCCATAAGAATTTTGTACGTTTCTATAAGATCCCCTCTCAATCTCCTAAATTCTAGCGAGTATAAGCCAAGTCTATCCAGTCTTTCTTCATATAAAAGTCCTGACATCCCAGGAATCAGTCTGGTGAATCTTCTCTGCACTCCCTCTATGGCTATAATGTCCTTCCTCAGATTTGGAGACCAAAACTGTACGCAATACTCCAGGTGTGGTCTCACCAAGACCCTGTACAACTGCAGAGGAACCTCCCTGCTCCTATACTCAAATCCTCTTGCTATGAAGGCCAACATACCATTCGCTTTCTTCACTGCCTGCTGCACCTGCATGCCTACTTTTCAATGACTGGTGTACCATGACACCCAGGTCTCGCTGCATCTCCCCTTTTCCTAATCGGCCACCATTTAGATAATAGTCTGCCTTCCCGTTTTTGCCACCAAAGTGGATAACCTCACATTTATCCACATTATACTGCATCTGCCAAACATTTGCCCACTCACCCAGCCTATCCAAGTCACCTTGCAGTCTCCTAGCATCCTCCTCACAGCTAACACTGCCCCCCAGCTTAGTGTCATCCGCAAACTTGGAGATGTTGCTTTCAATTCCCTCATCCAGGTCATTAATATAAATTGTAAATAGCTGGGGTCCCAGCACTGAGCCTTGCGGTACCCCACTAGTCACTGCCTGCCATTGTGAAAAGGACCCGTTTACTCCTACTCTTTGCTTCCTGTTTGCCAGCCAGTTCTCTATCCACATCAATACTGAACCCCCAATACCGTGTGATTTAAGTTTGTATCCCAATCTCTTATGTGGTACCTTGTCGAAAGCCTTCTGAAAGTCCAGATACAACTCATCCACTGGTTCTCCCCTATCTACTCTACTAGTTACATCCTCGAAAAATTCTATAAGATTCGTCAGACATGATTTACCTTTCGTAATTCCATGCTGACTTTGTCCAATGATTACTCCACTTTCCAAATGTGCTGCTATCCCATCTTTAATAACTGACTCTAGCAGTTTCCCCACTACCGATGTTAGACTAACTGGTCTGTAATTCCCCGTTTTCTCTCTCCCTCCCTTCTTAGAAAGTGGGGTTACGTTTGCTACCCTCCAATCCTCAGGAACTACTCCAGAATCTAAAGAGTTTTGAAAAATGATCACTAATGCACCACTATTTCTGGAGCTACTTCCTTAAGTACTCTGGGATGCAGCCTATCTGGCCCTGGTGATTTATCGGCCTTTAATCCATTCAATTTACCCAACACCACTTCCCGACTAACCTGGATTTCACTCAGTTCCTCTATCTCCTTTGACCCGCGGCCCCCTGCTAATTCCGGCAGATTATTTATGTCTTCCTCAGTGAAGACGGAACCAAAGTAGTTATTCAATTGGTCCGCCATATCCTTGTTCCCCATAATCAATTCACCTGTTTCTGACTGCAAGGGGCCTACATTTGTTTTAACTAATCTCTTTCTCTTCACATATTTTAAAAAACGTTTGCAGTCCGTTTTTATGTTCTCTGCCAGTTTCCTTTCATAATCTATTTTCCCTTTCCTAATTAAGCCCTTTGTCCTCCTCTGCTGGTCTCTGAATTTCTCCCAGCCCTCTGGTATGCTGTTTTTTTCGGGCTAATTTGTACGCATCATCTTTTGCTTTGATACTATCCCTGATTTCCCTTGTTATCCACGGATGCACTACCTTCCCTGATGTATTCTTTTGCCAAACTGGGATGAACATTTTTTGTAGTTCATCCATGCAGTCTTTAAATGCCTTCCATTGCATATCTACCGTCAACCCTTTAAGAACTAATTGCTACCCCACCTCCTTTTCCTTTCTCTCTATCCCTCCTGAATATTGAATATCCCTGGATGTTCAGCTCCCAGCCTTGGTCACCCTTGGAGCCATGTCTCCGTGATCCCAACTATATCATAATCATTAATTGCTATCTGCACGTTCAACTCATCCACCTTATTACGAATGCTCCTTGCATTGAGACACAAAGCCTTCAGGCTTGTGTTTACAACGCTCTTACCCCTTATACAATTATGTTGAAAAGTGGCCCTTTTTGATTTTTGCCCTGGATTTGTCTGCCTGCCACTTTTACTTTTCACCTTGCTACCTATTGCTTCCGCCCGCATTTTACACCCCTCTGTTTCTCTGCTCACCCATTTAAGAACCCCACCACCTCTATTCTCTGTTTATTATTGTTTTCTTCTTCCCCCCCTACATGTTGGGTCTGAGTGCTTTCCTTCTCTGCCTCCTGCCTCACACACGGTCTAATAGCATTCTCTATTTGAATTAGAGAGAGAGAGAGAGACAGCGAGAGAGACAGAGAGACAGAGAGAGAGAGAGAGACAGTGAGATAGAGACAGGGAGAAAGAGACTGTTACAGAGAGAGAGGGATGAGAGGGACAGAGAGTGAGAGAGGGAGAGACAGACAGAGAAAGAGAGAGAGAGACAGAAAAAGAGAGAGACAGACACAGAGAGACAGAGAGAGAGTGTTGGAGTAACTCAGCGGGTCAGGCAGCATCTGTGGAGAAGAGACAAGTGCTGGAGTAACTCAGCGGGTCAAGCAGCATCTGTGGAGAGAAGGAATTGGGTGACATTTTGGGTCGAGACCCTTCTTTGGTTTAGTTTAGTTTAGAGATGCAGCGCGGAATCAGGTCTTTCGGCCCACGGACTCTGCGCCGACCAGCGATCACCCCGTACACTAGCACTATCCTACGCATATTAGGGACTATTTAACAATTTTTCGGAGGCCGATTAATGTACAACCCTGAACGTCTTTGAAATGTTGGAGGAAAGCTGAGCACCCGGAGTAAAAACCCACGCAGGTCAAGGGGAGAATGTGCAAACTCTGCACAGACAGCACCCGTAGTCAGGAGCGAACCCGGGCCTCTGGCAGTGAGCCAGCAATTGTACCGCTGCGCCACTGCCGCGCAGAATATATATACGGTTTCCTCCGCCATAAACACACCCAATATGTGCTAGTAATGTCCTGTTTGCCAGCTTGTTGACCCTCTGTGTTCCCCTCCTGCAGGGTTTAGGAGCCGCTGCTGTGGATGGAGAGACAGGGACGTGAGCGGCCATGAGGGCGGCCAGGGTGCAGGTGAGACCACCGCATCTGCTCGGTGTGTGGGCTGAGCTTCGAGGGGCTGAGCTTCGATGGAGGACCACATGAGGGGGCACAACAAGGAGGAAGCGTTATGAGTGCGATGTGTGTGGCAAGGCGTGGCAGTGCCCGAGCATGCTGGGGATCCACCGGCGGGTTCACACGGGACAACGCCCCTTCGACTGCTCCGACTGCGGCAAGAGCTTCAAGTCGTCGCCAGAACTGAAGGTGCACAGGCGCCTGCACACCGGGGTACGACCCTACACCTGCAGCGACTGCGGCAAGGGCTTCACCCGCTCCAGCAACCTGCTGTCCCACCAGCGCTCCCACACGGGCGAGCGCCCCTACACCTGCGCCCAGTGCGGCAAGGGCTTCACCCATTCCAGCAAACTCCTGTCCCACCAACGCACCCACACTGGCGAGCGCCCCTACACCTGCAGCGACTGCGGCAAGGGCTACAAGTCGTCGACGCAACTGAAGGTGCACAGGCGCCTGCACACCGGGGAACGACCCTACACCTGCAGCGACTGCGGCAAAGGCTTCTCCCAGTCCGGCCACCTGCTGTCCCACCAGCACACCCACACCGGCGAGAGCCCCTACACCTGCAGCGACTGCGGCAAGGGCTTCATCCAGTCCTGCATTCTGCTGGTGCACCAACGCACCCACACCGGCGAGCGCCCCTACACCTGCAGCCACTGCGGCAAGGGCTACAAGTCGTCGACGGAACTGAAGGTGCACAGGCGCCTGCACACCGGGGAACGACCCTACACCTGCAGCGACTGCGGCAAGGGCTTCACCCAGTCCGGCCACCTGCTGTCCCACCAGCGGACCCACACCGGCGAGCGCCCCTACACCTGCGCCCAGTGTGGCAAGGGATTCACCGCTCCAGCACCCTGCTGGTGCACCAGCGCACACACACCGGCGAGCGCCCCTACACCTGTACCCAGTGCGGCAAGGGCTTCTCCCGCTCCGGCACCCTTCTGGAGCACCAGCGCCACACACACCGGCGAGCGCCCCTACACCTGTACCCAGTGCGGCAAGGGCTTCACCCAGTCCGGTCACCTGCTGTTCCACCAGCGCACCCACACCGGCGAGCGCCCCTACACCTGCACCCTGTGCGGCAAGGGCTTCACCCACTCCAGCAATCTGCTGTCCCACCAGCGCACCCACACCGGCGAGCGACCCTACACCTGTACCCAGTGCGGCAAGGGCTTCACCCGCTCCACCTATCTGCTGTCCCACCAGCGGGTGCACGCCGGCGACTGTGCCGTCCCCAGCGCGGTGTGTGGAGAGCGCTTTACCATGGCCTCCCACCCCCTGTCTCACCAGCACATGCACAAAAGTGGCCAGCCTACGACTGCCCGTACTGCGGTGAGGAGTTTGACAGCTCGCGGGGGTTGCGGCAGCACCGGCGGACCCACGCCGGCGAGCAGCTGCTCCCACTGTGACAAGAGAGCATGGGGGCTGCGGGGAGCACCAGCGGATACACACCGGAGAGACACCCTTTGTGTGCGCTGAGTGTGGCAAGGGTTTCACCTGCATGTCCAGCCTGTGGCAGCACCAGCTTACCCACAGCGGTGAGCGTCCCTTTTCTGCCCGTCCTGTGGAAAGGGCTTCACCCGCCTTGACCACCTGCTGGAGCACCGGCGAGTCCACACCGGCCAGCACCCCTTCACCTACCCGCTCTGTGGCAAGGCCTTTGCCCGCTCCTCCAGCCTGCTGGCACACCGTTGCTTTTAAATGTGCTGAAAAACAGAAAGCAGTCAAATTTAAAAGAGAATTTTCCCTGCAGAATAAAGTTATGGATATCTTAAAAGCTTGGTTTGTACTAATCATTGAAACAATTTATTGACAATGTATTAACATAGAGATGTATTGTCTGGGCACAGCACCATAGAAACATAGAAACATAGAAAATGGGTGCAGGAGTAGGCTATTCGGCCCTTCCAGCCAGCACCGCCATTCAATATGATCATGGCTGATCATCCAACTCAGTATCCTGTACCTGCCTTCTCTCCATACGCCCTGATCCCTTTAGCCACAAGGGCCACATCTAACCCCCCCTTAAATATAGCCAATGAACTGGCCTCAACTACATTCTGTGGCAGAGAATTCAGAGATTCACCACTCTCTGTGTAAAAATGTCTTTCTCATCTCAGTCCTAAAAGATTTCCCTTTTATCCTTAAACTGTGACCCCTTGTTCTGGACTTCCCCAACATCGGGAACAATCTTCCTGCATCTAGCCTGTCCAACCCCTTAAGAATTTTGTAAGTTTCTATAAGATCCCCCTCAGTCTTCTAAATTCCAGCGAGTACAAGCCGAGTCTATCCAGTCTTTCCTCATATGAAAGTCCTGACATCCCAGGAATCAGTCTGGTGAACCTTCTCTGTACTCTATGGCAAGAATGTCCTTCCTCAGATTAGATATGTGTCTGAACTGCCTGTCCCAGCTAAGGACAAGGTAGTGGCTTTCATCCAAGTCTTACAAGCTTGTTTTAGTTCACAGACGGATGCCCATTCTGGAACCAAGATGGAAGTGAGTTGTAAACAAAATGGGGTTAGTTGTCCTTCCGGAATGGGCAGCTGTACTGAAGCTGTGCCAAGATTTGAGAATAAGGCTGACATTGCAAATATATGGGTCCAGCCTCCCTTGTTTCCCTTAGGCTATAGATTTTCACTCAGATTTAGGTGTGTTTTATTGATAAGAAAATGTATAATTACACAAACTTTCCTTTGTTCTTTGAGTGGAGCCCGAGAAGCACTGAGCAACGTGTGTGCTCTTTGTAGATCTCACCACTCCCCTCTGGCAAATTGATTAAAAGATTGCTTTGGTTTACCTTTAACAATTTTGTTGCTGTTTGCTTTCTTTAAGGGACGAACTTTGACAACTGTGCTCTTTGGAATTCTTCAGAATTAAGGTTGCACTATCAATAATGAAAGAAAATGCCAACCATCTCCAGAAATGATAAGAAATTATTCTCGCCTCCATGCATATTTGTCGCCATAGGGCAGTCGGACACCTCCCCGCTACTTCAAAGATAGTTCCTGCACTTGGCAATATCGTTTGGTGTTTGGCGGCAGCAGGGCGACAGGCAGCCCGGCACCCGGGTGAATCACCCCATGTGGGGTCCGGGGCGGGGGGTGAATCACCCCATGTGGGGATCCGAGGGGTGGGGGGGTGAATCACCACGGTGTGTGGGTCCAGGGGGGGAGAATCATCCCATTGTGGGGATCCAGGGGGGGAAGAATCACCCCATTGTGGGGGTCCGGGGGGTGGGGGGTGAATCACCCCATGTGGGGGTCCGGGGAGGGGGGGGGGGTTGAACCACCCTGGTAGGGGGGTCATGGTGCCGGTGCAGCTCGGTCAGTGACTCTGGGTGGGTGGAGGCACCAGACTGTCCCCAACTCTGTTGCAGCTGACGGGGATTTTGCCGGGTTTATGGCCCCGTGTGTCCGCTGCCCAGAGCCGCGGCCCCGCTCCACCAGGCCCCGTGTGTGTGTGTGTGTGTGTGTGTGTGTGTGTGTGTGTGTGTGTGCGCGCGCGCTGCCGGCCCACAGCCCATTACAGTGCGATGGGAGCCAGGCCAGCTTGGGGGAGAGTAAGGGGAATGGGAGGTAGCCACCTTGGGGGAGTAAGGGGGTTGGGAGGTAGCCACCTAGGGGGAGAAAGGGGGTTGGGAGGTAGCCAGTTTGGGGGAGTAAGGGACAGGCGAAACTGACAGCCCCGCAACACCATTGCTGCCACGAGGAGCAGCACAAACACTTAACCGCCTTCCTGACCGATCTCGGGCCTGGACCACCAAGGATGCCGCTGTCGTCGACCTTCCCGTGCGGCCTCACCCGTGGCCGTTGCCGCCGACCTTCACCGACTCACCGACATCGCCGACCCTCGCTGCCTTCCCGTTCATCCGCTGACCGGCAATTCGCCCGCGTGCCATTCCACTCCCCACGGCCTCGACCAGCGACTCTGCCGACCCACAGGGAAGCTCAATCGGTGCAGGCGTAGAGGCCATTCGGCCCTTCGGGCTAGCACCTCCATTGAATGTGATCATGGCTGATCATCCACAACCAGTACCCCTGTTCCTGCCTTCTCCCCATATCCGCTGAGTCCGCTATCTTTAAGAGCTCTATCTAGGTCTCTCTCGTAGAAACATAGAAACATAGAAAATAGGTGCAGGAGTAGACCATTCAGCCTGCACCGCCATTCAATATGATCATGGCTAATCATCCAACTCAGTATCCTGTACCTGCCTTATTTCCATACCCCCTGATCCCTTTAGCCACAAGGGCCACATCTAACTCCCTCTTAAATATAGCCAATGAACTGGCCTCAACTACCTTCTGTGGCAGAGAATTCCAGAGATTCACCATTCTCTGTGTGAAAAATGTTTTTCTCATCTCGGTCCTAAAAGATTTCCCCTTTATCCTTAAACTGTGACCCCTTGTCCTGGACTTCCCCAACCTCGGGAACAATCTTCCTGCATCTAGCCTGTCCAACCCCTTAATAAATTTGTAAGTTTCGATGATCCCTCCTCAATCTTCTAAATTCTAGCGAGTACAAGCCGAGTCTATCCAGTCTTTCCTCATATGAAAGTCCTGACATCCCAGGAATCAGTCTGGTGAACCTCCTCTGTACACCCTCTATGGCAAGAATGTCTTTCCTCAGATTTGGAGACCAAAACTGTACGTAATACTCCAGGTGTGGTCTCACCAAGACCCTGTACAACTGCAGTAGAACCTCCCTGCTCCTATACTCAAATCCTTTTGCTATGAATGCTAATATACTCGAAAGTATCCAGAGAACCGGACTCCACTGCCCTCTGAGGCAGAGAATTCCACAGACTCACAACACTCTGTGTGAAAAAATGTGTCCGCATCCCCATTCTAAATGTCTTTCCTATTATTCTGGAACTGTGGTCCCTGGTTCTGGACTCCTGCAACATGTTTCCTGCCTCTAGCGTGTCCAAACCCTTAATAATCTTATATGTTTCAATAAGATCCCTTCTCATCCTTCTAAACTCCAAAGTATACAAGCCCAGCCGCTCCATTCTCTCACGATATGACAGTCCCGCCCTCCCGGGAATTATCCTTGTGAACCTACGTTTCACTCCCTCAATAACAAGAATGTCCTTCCTCAAATTTGGAGAACAAAACTGCACACAATACTCCAGGTGTGGTCTCACCAGGGCCCTGTACAACTGCAGGGCTCCTACTTACTCCCCCAAGCTGGCTAACTTTGCTCCTATACTCAGCTCCTCTTGTTATGAAGGCCAATGTGCCATTTGATATCTTCACTAGCTGCTGTAACTGCATGCTTCCTTTAATTGACTGATGAACAAGGACCCCCCTATTCCTTTGACACCATTCAGATAATAATCTGCCTTCCTGTTTTTGCAACCAAAGTGGATAACCTCACATTTATCCACATTAAACTGCATCTGGCATGCATCTGCCCACTCACCCAACCTGTCCAAGTCACCCTGCATTCTCATAGCATCCTCCTCACAGTTCACACTGCCACCCAGCTTTGTGTCATCTGCAAATTTGCTAATGTTCCTTGTAATCTCTTCATCTAAATCATTGATGTAAATTGTAAATAGCTGCGGTCCCAGCACCGAGCCTTGCGGTACCCCACTAGTCACTGCCAGCCATTCTGAAAGGGACCCGTTAATCCCTACTCTTTGTTTCCTGTCTGTCAACCAATTTTCTGTCCATGTCAGCACTCTACCCCCAACACCATGTGCCCTAATTTTGCCCACTAATCTCCTATGTGGGACCTTATCACTGGGTCTTCCCCTTCCCCCTTGAACCAGGTGACCACAGCTGCTCCCCACCCACACCCACTTCAGTCTGAAGAAGGATCTCGACCCGAATCGTCACCTATTCCTTCTCTCCATAGATGCTGCCTCACCCGCTGAGTTACTCCAGCAACACTAGTAGATGTGGACTCCATGGCCAAAGCAAAGATAGGAATGTGGAAACGGAAGCCGGTTACGGAAATGGGGCCGAAGATCACCCATAAATCTACCCATGACCGTACTACGTCTTTTTCGTCGAGTGCACTATCTTGCTCGCTATAGGATCTTTGATGCCCACGATCCCCTTTTGATTTGAGTATAGGAGCAGGGAGGTTCTACTGCAGTTGTACAGGGTCTTGGTGAGACCACACCTGAAGTATTGCGTACAGTTTTGGTCTCTAAATCTGAGGAAGGACATTCTTGCCCTAGAGGAAGTACAGAGAAGGTTCACCAGACTGATTCCTGGGATGTCAGGACTTTCATATGAAGAAAGACTGGATAGACTCGGCTTGTACTCGCTAGAATTTAGAAGATTGAGGGGGGAAACTTAAGAAAATTCTTAAGGGGTTGGACAGGCTAGATGCAGGAAGATTGTTCCCGATGTTGGGAAAGTCCAGGACAAGGGTTCACTGTTTAAGCATAAAGGGGAAATGCTTTAGGACCAAGATGAGAAAAACATTTTTCACACAGAGAGTGGTGAATCTCTGGAATTCTCCGCCACAGAAGGTAGTTGAGGCCAGTTCATTGGCTATATTTAAGAGGGAGTTAGATGTGGCCATTGTGGCTAAAGGGATCAGGGGGTATGGAGAGAAGGCAGGTACAGGATACTGAGTTGGATGATCAGCCATGATCATATTGAATGGCGGTGCAGGCTCGAACGGCCGAATGGCCTACTCCTGCACCTATTTTCTATGCTTCTATGTTTATTTTAATCTTGTACAACATGGCTAGTCTGTTCCTTGCCCTTCTTGTTTCCAGGGTTTCCCACTCCAGGTCGGACAGCATCTGGGTTACACTGCTACCTCTATTGTAGTTCCCGATGCAAAAGCGCGCTTCTTTCCTCTGCAGTTCTCCCTTCTAGTTTGTTGACATGACCAGTTTTGTGTGGCCAGGCGCATGAGGCGTATTCCATTGGTGGGCGAAGGGTTGGAAACTAAGACCCTTGGACAGGGGCGTGGACAAGACAGGTTTAGAGGGGAGAATGGACCACAAGTGTGTGGGCCATTGGTACCTTCTCGAATGCCCTAATTGGTTTGGGTCTGGTGGAGGTTTTTTGTCATCGATGTCGAGCTGGCTGGCCAGTTAATATTTTGTCACAACAGGTGGATCAAACGTTGAGCTTCACGTCTGTCTTGGAGAGAGAGAGAGGGTTCCCACCACCGAACCAGTGAAGGATTCAGGAGATCGTGTGACATTCGCTTCTCTCTCTCTCGTAGGGTGTTAGCGACAAATCCAGCTGCCTGTCTGTCTGTCTGTCTGTCTGTCTGTCTGTCTGTCTGTCTGTCTGTCTGTCTGTCTGTCTGTCTGTCTGTCTGTCTGTCTGTCTAAATGTGGACAGAGAGAGATCATTTAATGTGATCACGGCTGATCATCCCCAATCAGTACCCCGTTCCTGCCTTCCTTCTCCCCATATACCCTGACTCCGCTATCTTTAAGAGCCCTATCTAGCTCTCTCTTGAAAGTATCCAGAGAACCAACCGGCCTCCACCGCCCTCTGACTGAGGCAGAGAATCCCACAGATTCACAACTCTCCGGGTGTAAAAATTTCTCCTCATCTCAGTCCCAAATGGCCACAGACTCACTCACTCACAACTCTCTGGGTGGAAAAGTTTCTCCTCGTCTCCGTTCTAAATGGCCGACCCTTTATTCTTAAACTGTGTGTGTGTGGTGGCCCCTGGTTCTGGACTTCCCCCAACATGGGGAACATGTTTCCTGCCTCTAGCGTGTCCAAACCTTTAACAATCTTATATGTTTCAATGAGATCCCCTCTCACCCAGCCAGTCACCCAGACAGCCACCCGGTCAGTCGGTCGGTCCGGCCTCTGGGGCTGGGCTCCGGGGTGGCGGTACGTGGGGTGGGGGGAAGGAAACAGGGATCCTCTCGAGATCGAAATAATTCTACTACTGAAATTGGGTCCGCCCCTCGGGCCGACCCATTCACTGTGTTCAACACGAATCACGAGACATTTCGTCCGATAAATACGCCTTCCTTCTGGCCCCTTTCCCCCTGCGGTCCTGGCAGCCCCAGGGGTCCCCGTCCACTCTCGTCTACCCAAGCTAAGCAGGCTCAGTCCCGGTCACCACTTGGATGGGTGACCCTGAGTGCCTGACTGCCTTTTTATTCCCTCTCTCACCACTGGGGGACTGACTGACTGACTGACTCTCTCTCTCTCTCTCTCTCTCCATCTCTCTCCATCTCTTCCTCTCTCTCCTGTTGTCCATGTCTTTATGTTTCAGTATTAGCTACAGGGGGAGAGAGAGAGAGAGGTTGGCCAGACTTGCATTGGTCTCTCCAAGACAGACAGACAGACAGACAGACAGACAGGGCCCTGGTGAGACCACACCTGGAGTATTGCGTACAGTTTTGGTCACCAAATCTGAGGAAAGACATTCTTGCCGTAGGGGGAGTACAGAGAAGGTTCACCAGACTGATTCCTGGGACGGCAGGACTTTCATATGAAGAAAGACTGGATAGACTCGGCTTGTACTCGCTAGAATTTAGAAGATTAAGGGGGGATCTTATAGAAATTTACACAATTCTTAAGGGGTTGGACAGGCCAGATGCAGGAAGATTGTTCCCGATGTTGGGGAAGTCCAGAACAAGGGGCCCCACACAGTTTAAGGAAAAGGGGGAAGTCGACATTTTTCTTTTCACACAGAGAGTGGTGAATGTGTGGAACTCTCTGTCACAGAAGGTAGTTGAGGCCAGTTCATTGGCTATATTTAAGAGGGAGTTAGATGAGGCCCTTGTGGCTAAAGGGATCAGGGGTATGGAGAGAAGGCAGGTACAGGATACTGAGTTGGATGATCAGCCATGATCATATTGAATGGCGGTTCAGTCTCGAAGGGGCCGAATGGCCTCTCCTCCTGCACCTATTTTCTATGTTTCTATGTTTCTATGTCTACTGGCTTTACCTTGCACTAAACGTTATTCCCTCATCATGTATCTGTAGACTGTAAAATGGATCGATTGTAATCATGTGTTGTCTATTATTCTATGTTTCTGTCTGTCTGTCTGGGATCTCACTGGGATCTCAAATTGGATCTAATGCCCTAATTTGTTTGGGTCTGGTGGAGGTTTTTTGTCATCGATGTCGAGCTGGCTGGCCAGTTAATATTTTGTCACAACAGGTGGATCAAACGTTGAGCTTCACGTCTGTCTCGGAGAGAGAGAGAGGGTTCCCACCCCCGAACCAGTGAAGGATTCAGGAGATCGGGTGACATTCGCTTCTCTCTCTCGTAGGGTGTTAGCGACAAATCCAGCTGCCTGTCTGTTTGTCTGTCTGTCTGTCTGTCTGTCTGTCTGTCTGTCTGTCTGTGTGTCTAAATGTGGACAGAGAGAGATCTTTTAATGTGCTCACGGCTGATCATCCCCAATCAATACCCCGTTCCTGCCTCCTCCCCATATCCCCTGACTCCGCTATCTTTAAGAGCCCTATCTAGCTCTCTCTTGAAAGTATCCAGAGAACCAACCGGCCTCCACCGCCCTCTGACTGAGGCAGAGAATCCCACAGATTCACAACTCTCCGGGTGTAAAAAATTCTCCTCATCTCAGTCCCAAATGGCCACAGACTCACTCACTCACAACTCTCTGGGTGGAAAAGTTTTTCCTCGTCTCCGTTCTAAATGGCCGACCCTTTATTCTTAAACTGTGCGTGTGTGGTGGCCCCTGGTTCTGGACTCCCCCCAACATGGGGAACATGTTTCCTGCCTCTAGCGTGTCCAAACCCTTAACAATCTTATATGTTTCAATGAGATCCCCTCTCACCCAGCCAGTCACCCAGCCAGTCACCCAGCCACCCAGACAGCCACCCGGTCAGTCGGTCAGTCCGGCCTCTGGGGCTGGGCTCCAGGGTGGCGGTACGTGGGGGTGGGGGGAAGGAAACAGCGATCCTCCCGAGATCGAAATAATTCTACTACTGAAATTGGGTCGACCCATTCACTCTGTTCAACACCAATCACGAGACATTTCGTCTGATAAATACGCCTTCCTTCTGGCCCCTTTCCCCCCGCGGCCCTGGCAGCCCCAGGGTCCCGTCCACTCTCGTCTACCCAAGTTAAGCAGGCTCAGGCCCGGTCACCACTTGGATGGGTGACCCTGAGTGGCTGACTGCCTTTTTATTCCCTCTCTCACCACTGGGGGACTGACTGACTGATTGACTCTCTCTCTCTCTCTCTCCATCTCTCTCCATCTCTTCCTCTCTCTCCTGTTGTCCATGTCTCTATGTTTCAGTATTAGCTACAGGGGGAGAGAGAGAGAGAGGTTGGCCAGACTTGCGTTGGTCTCTCCAAGACAGACAGACAGACAGACAGACAGACAGGGCCAGAAACTCAAGATACAGGCTCAAAGCCTAAGAACTAGGCCGGGAACAAGGCTTTAAGGCCTACAAATCTAGACACAGGCTCAAAGCCTAACAACTAGGATGAGAACCAGGCTTTTCAGGCCAGAAATTCAAGACACGGGCTCAAAGCCTTAGAGGTAGGCCAGGAATGAGACTTTCTCTCCCTCCCCTCTCCACCTCTTTCCCTCCCTCTCTCTCTCTCTCTCTCCAAAACTTCCTCAAAACTTTCCCAAACGTTTTCAAAACTCTCCCAAACTTTCACTCACACTCGTGGTGCGACTAGTGTAGATGGGTCATGTTGGTCGGGGTGGGACCAGTGTAGATGGGGCATGTTGGTCGGGGTGGGACTAGTGTAGATGGGGCATGTTGGTCAGGGTGGGACTAGTGTAGATGGGGCATGTTGGTCGGGGTGGGACTAGTGTAGATGGGGCATGTTGGTCGGGGTGGGACTGGTGTAGATGGGGCATGTTGGTCGGGGTGGGACTAGTGTAGATGGGCCATGTTGGCCGGTGTGGGCAAGTTGGGCCGAAGGAAGGGCCTTTTTCCATGCTGTGACTATGAACTTCCAAGAGTAACATTCTCCTTTCTCTGGGTCATTCATTGTTAATAAAGAAAGTTTACTTTTCCTGTTTAAATGTCCACAGTAAAGTCTAGTCAGAAGTGAGCCCACCTGCATCACCCATGATGAATTAACAAATCATCACTATTCAGTTCTCAGACGTTAGAATTGGTCAGAACATTCCCTCCACCGTGACCCTTGACACCAATGTCCCTCGGGGTCAAGACCTTGCCACCCACAACTTGTGGCCAGGTCTCTGGCCAATGGGATCCAGATGTCCGTCCACTGTTCAGAACACTAATTCAGCCACATGAGCAGCAAAGATGAGATAGAATATGGGAAAGACATTGAGAACCTTCTGTCCTGAAGGGCCGAATGGCCCACTCCTGCACCTATTGTCAGGATAACAATCCATCCCTCAACATCAGCAAGACAAAAGAGTTAGCGTTTACAAGAACGATCCCAGGAATGAGTGGGTTAACGTACGATGAGCGTTTGTCGGCGCTGGGCCTGTACTTGCTGGAGTTTAGAACATTGGGGGGGGGGACCTCATTGAAACTTCACCGAACAGTGAAAGGCCCAGATAGAGTGGATGTGGAGAGGATGTTTCCACTAGTGGGAGAGTCTAGGACCAGAGGGCACAGCCTCAGAATTAAAGGACGTTCCTTTAGCTAGGAGACGAGAGGAATTTCTTTAGCCAGAGGGTGGTGAATCTGTGGAATTCATTGCCACAGACGGTGGTGGAGGCCACAAGCCAGTGGATTTATTTAAGGAAGAGATAGAGAGATTGTTGATTAGTGCGGGTGTCAGGGGTTATGGGAGAGGGCAGGAGAATGGGGTTAGGAGGGAGAGATAGATCAGCCATGATTGAATGGTGGGGTAGACTCGATGGACCGAATGGACTGGTGGGCGAAGGGTTAATGAATTGGCTTGATTGAAGCTGATTAGAAAATTGTCAGCCGCTGTGTATAAAAGGGGGGAGTTGTGGGAGTGTCTGAGTGCAGTTGTCCTGGGCTGTGGATGGGAGCAGTGGTACTGGGCTGTGGATGGGAGCAGTGGTACTGGGCTGTGGATGGGAGCAGTGGTACTGGGCTGTGGATGGAAGCAGTGGTCCTGGGCTGTGGATGGGAGCAGTGGTCCTGGGCTATGGATGGAAGCAGTGGTCCTGGCTGTGGATGGGAGCAGTGGTCCTGGGCTGTGGATGGGAGCAGTGGTCCTGGGCTGTGGATGGGAGCAGTGGTCCTGGGCTGTGGATTGGAGCAGTGGTCCTGGGCTGTGCATGGGAGCAGTGGTCCTGGGCTGTGGATGGGAGCAGTGGTCCTGGGCTGTGGCTGTGGATGGTAACAGTGGTTCTGGGCTGTGGATGGGAGCAGTGGTCCTGGGCTGTGGATGGGAGCAGTGGTCCTGGGCTGTGGATGGGAGCAGTGATCCTGGGCTGTGGATGGGTGCAGTGGTCCTGGGCTGTGGATGGGAGCAGTGCTCAGGGTAGAGGCAGGGAGTCTCCCCTTGTGTCTGATGTGGATCTACATCTCCAGGGCATGAGGTCGGTGAGAACACTATCGCTCTCTACTGAATTGTGTTTGCTTCTTTGATTAATTCTGCTGACTTTTCCTTTCAATTGTTGTAATTTGAAGTGTCCAGGGTCTTTAATGATTTTTTTTTCTGGTGCAACTGGAATTGTGCTGATTCTGTGCTGTATCTCCGAACTAAAAGGATGTTTCTACTAGCGGGAGAGTCTCGGACCAGAGGGCACAGTGTCAGAATAAAACGATGTATCTTTACTAAAGTGATGATACCCTAACCTTATCACAACTGAAATTGAATCTGGCTGATGTAAAATGTAGAAACCAAGACCTGTAGATGCTGGTTTATACCAAAGATAGACACATTGCTGGAGTGACTGAGTGGGTCAGGCAGCATCTCTGGAGAAACAAGTGATTTTGGGATGGAATAGAAGAAGGGTTCTTACCCAAATATCACCCATCCTTTTCCTCCAGTGATGATGCCTGACCTGCTGAGTTTCTCCAGCACTCTTATCATAGTCTTCTCTATATCCCGCAGCTCTGCTCTTACTCCCCATCCCCCTACTCGTGACAAGGACACAGTCCCCCATGTCCTCACCTTCCTTCCTACCAGCCGTCACATACAACAGATAATCCTCCAACATTATTGCCACCTCCAACGGGATCCCACCACTGGCCTCATCTTCCCATTCTCCAATTTCAGTGGTTTCTCCCTCCTTCCCCTTCCCAGCTCTCCCACAGCCTATTGTCTCTGCCTTTTCCGTCCTTTTTCCCGCACCCCCACCCCAACTTCAGTCTGAAGAAGGGTCTCGACCTGAAACGTCACCTATTCCTTCTCTCCATAGATGCTGCCTCACCCGCTGAGTTACTCCAGCATTTTTGTCCACCTTCGATTTTTCCAGCTTCTGCAGTTCTCTCTTAATCCACACGGTGGGAGTGTTGACCACAAATTGGATGGGCCTGCAGTGCAGTGGATCAGCACACGGTGGGAGTGTTGACCACAAATTGGACGGGCCTGCAGTGCGGTGGATCACCACACGGTGGGAGTGTTGAGCACAAATTGGAGCGACATGTTAGTGAATTCACTGCACATTGGGAGCGATGTCTACAAATTAGATATTGTGCTCTTTACTGCAAAATGGGTCTTTGTTGGTCTGTGACCCTTTACCTTTCCCCGTAATGCACCCATTGCACAGATACCAAATTTAGTAAAAGCCCTGAAACCAGGGAAGATTTGGGATGAAAATCAAGGAACTGCAGGTGCTGGATTACAAAACAAGACACAAAGTGCTGGAGTAACTCAGCGGGTCAGGCAGCATCTATGGAGGACATGGATAGGTGACGTTTCACAAGAGTGCTGGAGTAACTCAGCGGGTCGGGCAGCATCTGTGGGGAACATGGATGGGTGAGATTTTGGGTTGGGAGCCCTCAGACTGATTTCTGGGTGTGGTTCCATTTACTTCATGAACGCAGTGGCAAGAATGAATTTGTCTCCTGGATAGATGTCCAATTGTGTTTTAATTGGGGCTCTTTATCAAGACTGGTTTTCAGTTGATGACTAATTGTTATGATTAAGAAGACAGCGAGGAATTTAAAGTGGTTGTACATTGTACTTGGTTGAGGAAAGTTAACGTGAACTAGTTGTTAACCTCTTGTGTGAAATGGGGAAGTACAACGGGTTCTGGGGGTCCTTGTTCATCAGTCACTGAAAGTAAGCATGCAGGTACAGTAGGCAGGGAAGACAGCCAATGGCATGTTGGCCTTTATAACAAGTTGAGTATAGGAGCAAAGAGGCCCTTCTGCAGTTGTACAGGGCCCTAGTGAGACCACACCTGGAGTATTGTGTGCAGTTTTGGTCCCCTAATTTGAGGAAGGACATTCTTGCTATTGAGGGAGCCCAGCGTAGATTTACAAGGTTAATTCCCGGGATGGCGGGACTCTCATCTGCTGAGAGAATGGAGCGGCTGGGCTTGTACACTCTGGAATTTAGAAGGATGAGAGGGATTCTTATTGAAACATGTAAGATTATTAAGGTGTTTGGACACGCTAGAGGCAGGAAACATGTTCCCATGTTGGGGGAGTCCAGAATCAGGGGCCACACACAGTTTAAGAATAAGGGGTAAGCCATTTAAAACGAGATGAGGAAACACTTTTTCTCACAGAGCGTGGTGAGTCTGTGGAATTCTCTGCCTCAGAGGGCGGTGGAGGCAGGTTCTCTGGATACTTTCAAGAGAGAGCTAGATAGGACTCTTAAAATAGTGGAGTCAGGGGATATGGGGAGAAGGCAGGAACGGGGTACTGATTGGGGATGATCAGCCATGATCACATTGAATGGCGGTGCTGGCTCGAAGGGTGAATGGCCTCTACTCCTGCACCTATTGTCTATTGTCAACCCCAACCCTCAACCCTTAACTCACTGTGGTCACACACTGGTCACTGCGGTCACTGCACCCACACACTGGTCACTGCGGCCACACACTGGTCACTGCGGCCACACACTGGTCACTGCGGCCACTGCACCCACACACTGGTCACTGCGGCCACACACTGGTCACTGCGGCCACACACTGGTCACAGCGGCCACACACTGGTCACTGCGGCCAAACACTGGTCACTGCGGCCACACACTGGTCACTGCGGCCACACACTGGTCACTGCGGCCACACACTGGTCACTGCGGTCACTGCGGCCACACACTGGTCACTGCGGCCACACACTGGTCACTGCGGCCACACACTGGTCACCGCGGCCACACACTGGTCACTGCGGCCACACACTGGTCACTGCGGCCACACACTGGTCACTGCGGCCACACACTGGTCACTGCGGCCACACACTGGTCACTGCGGTCACTGCACCCACACACTGGTCACTGCGGTCACACACTGGTCACTGCGGCCACACACTGGCCACTGCGGCCACACACTCGTCAATGCGGCCACTGCGGTCACACACTGGTCACTGCGGCCACACACTGGTCACTGCGGCCACTGCGGTCACACACTGGTCACTGCGGTCACACACTGGTCACTGCGGTCACACACTGGTCACTGCGGTCACACACTGGTCACTGCGGCCACACACTGGTCACTGCGGCCACACACAGGTCACTTCGGCCACACACTGGTCACTGCGGCCACTGCGGTCACACACTGGTCACTGCGGCCACACACTGGTCACTGCGGCCGCACACTGGTCACTGCGGTCACACACTGGTCACTGCGGCCACACACTGGTCACTGCGGCCACACACTGGTCACTGCGGCCACTCACTGGTCATTGCGGCCACTGCGGTCACACACTGGTCACTGCGGCCACACACTGGTCACTGCGGCCGCACACTGGTCACTGCGGGCACTCACTGGTCACTGCGGCCACACACTGGTCACTGCGGCCACACACTGGTCTCTGCGGCCACACACTGGTCACTGCGGCCACACACTGGTCACTGCGGCCAAACACTGGTCACTGCGGCCACACACTGGTCACTGCAGCCACACACTGATCTCTGGATCCAGGCTCAGTCTCCGCAGAGGCGAGGGTGCAGTGGCCAGATTGGTGTGGTTGACCCACACACAGTTGGCAGTGGTGGGATTCAAACCCTCGCCTCTGCAGAAACAGCCTGGATCCAGAGATCAGTGATCAGTGTGATGGCTGCAGTGGCCAAAAGGCCAGATTTGTGTGCTGTACGACAGTGAGGTGAAAGTTGTGTAGACTTGCCCATCTGATCGATGTTCCAGTCACAGCCTCATGGACACGTCCAGAGACCCTCTCCCCCCTCCCCCTCCCCCCTCACACACTCCCTCCCTCCCTCCCACCCTTCCTCCCTCCGCCCCAGAGAAGTGGCAGGTGGAACATGGTGCAGCAAAGTGTGGAGTCGTGCATGCTGGTCGCAGGAATAAAGGCGCAGACTGTTTTGTAAATGGGGACAGAATTGGGGAAATCAGAGGTGTAGCTGGTGCAGGATTCCCAAAATGTTCATCTGCGGTCGAATCAGTAGTAACAAAAGCAAACTGAATGCTGGCATTTTTGTACAGAGGGCTTGTGTACAACAGGGATGTATTGGAGACTCTACAAGGTGGGATGTATTGGAGACTCTACAAGGTGGGATGTAATGGTGACTCTACAAGGTGGGATGTAACGTTGAGACTCTACAAGGTGGGATGTAACGTTGAGACTCTACAAGGCGCTGGTCAGGCAGCATTTGGAATATTGTGAGCAGTTTTGGGCCCCGTATCTGAGGAAGGATGTGTCGGCTCTGGAGAGAGGGTCCAGAGGAGGTTTACAAGGATTGACCTATGATCCCTCTCTCTCCCCCTCTCTCTTCCCCCCTCTCTCTCCCCCTCTCTGTCCCCCTTTCTCTCCCCCTCTCTCTTCCCCCGTCTCTCTCCCCCCCTCTCTCTCCCCCTCTCTTTCTCCCCCTCTCTCCCCCCTCCCTATCCCCCCTCTCTCTCCCCCTCTCTCTCCCCCCTCTCTCTCCCTCCTCTCTCTCCCCCCTCTCTCTCCCACCCTCTCTCTCTCCCCTCTCTCTCCCCCCACTCTCTCCCCCCCTCTCTCCCCCCCTCTCTCTCCCCCGTCTCTCTCCCCCCTTCTCTCTCCCCCCCTTCTCTCGCCCCCCTCTCTCTCCCCCCCTCTCTCTCCCCCCCTCTCTCTCCCCCTCTCTCTCCCCCCGTCTCACTCCCCCCTCTCTCTCCCCCCGTCTCTCTCCCCCGTCTCTCTCCCCCCCTTCTCTCTCCCCCCCTCTCTCTCCCCCTCTCTCTCCCCCCCCTCCCTCCCCCCTCTCTCTCGCCCACCCTCTCTCCCCCTCTCTCTCCCCCCTCTCTCTCCCCCCCTCTCTCCCCCCGTCTCTCCCCTTCTCTTTCCCCCTCTCTCTCGCCGCCCCTCTCTCTCGCCACCCCCCTCTCTCTCTCTCCCCCCAGAGAGAGAGGAGGGGGAGAGAGAGGAGAGGGGGAGAAAGGGGGGGGGGGAGAGAGGAGAGGGGGAGAGAGAGGGAGAGGGGGGAGAGAGAGGAGAGAGAGGGGATCGTGTCGGGGGCCACCCAGAACCTCGGCTTCGGCGGCGGCACAGCGCTGGAGCGCTATCGCGGAGCTGAGCAGGCGATGCCTTGCCCGGGTCGCCGCGCTGGGACTCCGGTGAGCTGAAGCCCGCAGGTGAAACATCGCGGAGCTACGGGTCTGCGGGCGGCGGCGCTGAACTTTAACAACGGGAACCTGGGATCTCTCGCCGAGATCGCCATCAGTGGAGCTCCATCCAGCGCGGCCTGTCGGCTTCGGAAGCCGCGGTCTACAGTAAGGAAGCGGCCGTTCCAGGTGTCCCAAGCCGCTGAGAGGATTCTCCCGACGCCGGAGCACCATCACCCGGCCGAGAAGGACCTGAAACATCGGGCCCCGTAGCGGCGACTGCGGAGGACTCAATAGGCCCGACTACGGATGGACATGGGATGGGGACTGGACTTTGTGCCTTCCCTCATAATGGGAACCATTTTGGGGGGATGTTTTTTATGTTTAATGTTAAATTATTTAATGTTGTGTCTTATCTTTATCTGTGTGCTGCATGGCAAGACAAATTTCACTACACCAATTTGTGTACGTGACAAATAAATGTCCTTTGTCCTTTGCTCCTCGTGGCAGCAATGGTGTTGCGGAGCTATCAGTTCCGACTGTCCCTTACTCCCCCAAGCTGGCTACCTCCCCTCCCCCTTACTCGCCCAAGCTGGCTACCTCCCATTCCCATTACACCCCCAAGCTGGCTACCTCCCATTCCCCTTACGCCCCCAAGCTGGCTACCTCCCATCCACCCTACTTCCGCAATCCACCTGGCTCCCACCGCACTGTCACGGGCTGTGGGCCGGCAGCGCACACAAACACACACACACACACACACACACGGGGCCGGGTGGAGCGGGGCCGCGGCTCTGGGCAGCGGACACAAGGGGCCATAAACCCGGCAACATCCCCGTCAGCTGCAACAAAGTTGGGGAGTCTGGTCCCTCCACCCACCCAGAATCACTGACCGAGCTGCACCGGCACCACGACCCACCTACCAGGGTGATTCAACCCCCCGGACCCCCACAATGGAGTGATTCACCCCCCGGACCCGGATTCACCCGGGTGTCGGGCTGCCTGTCGCCCTGCTCCCGCCAAACACCAAACGATATTGCCAAGTGCAGGAACTATCTTTGAAGTAGTGGGAAGGTGTCCGACTGCCCTATAGCGACAAATATGCATGGAGGCGAGAATAGTTTCTTAGCATTTCTGGAGATGGTTGGCATTTCCTTTCATTATTGATAGTGCAACCTTAATTCTGAAGAATTCCAAAGAGCACAGTTGTCAAAGTTCATCTCTTAAAGAAAGCAGACAGCAACAAAATTGTTAAAGGTAAACCAAAGCAATCTTTTAATCAATTTGCCAGAGGGGAGTGGTGAGATCTACAATGAGCACACACGTTGCTCAGTGCTTCTCGGGCTCCACTCAAAGAACAAAGGAAAGTTTGTGTAATTATACATTTTCTTATCAATAAAACACACCTAAATCTGAGTGAAAGATCCGTAGCCTAAGAGAAACAAGGGAGGTGGACACATATATTTGCAATGTCAGCCTTATTCTCAAACCTTGGCACAGCTTCAGTACAGCTGCCCATTCCGGAAGGACAACTAACTCCATTTTGTTTTCAAATGACTTCCATCTTGGTTCCAGAATGGGCATCCGTCTGTGAACTAAAACAAGCTTATAAGACTTGGATGAAAGCCACTACCTTGTCCATAGCTGGGACAGGGAGTTCAGACACATATCTCATATTGTGCTGTGCCCAGACAATATATCTCTATGTTCATACATTGTCAATACATTGTTTCAATGATTAGTACAAACCAAGCTTCTAAGATTTCCATAAATTTATTCTGCTGGGAAAATTCTCTTTTAAATTTGACTGCTTTCTGTTTTTCAGCAAATTTAAAAGCAACGGTGTGCCAGCAGGCTGGAGGAGCGGGCAAAGGCCTTGCCACAGAGCGGGTAGGTGAAGGGGTGCTGGCCGGTGTGGACTCGCAGGAGGTCAAGGTGGGTGAAGCCCTTTTCCACAGGACGGGCAGGGGAAGGGACGCTCACCGCTGTGGGTACGCCGGTGCTGCCACAGGCTGGACATGCTGGTGAAACCCTTGCCACACTCAGCGCACAGAAAGGGTGTCTCCCCGATGTGTAACCGCTGGTGCTCCCGCAGCCCCCGTGCTCTCTTGTCACAGTGGGAGCAGATGCTCGCCGGCGTGGGTCCGCCGGTGCTGCCGCAACCCCCGCGAGCTGTCAAACTCCTCACCGCAGTACGGGCAGTCGTAGGGCTGGCCACCATTGTGCACGCGCTGGTGAGACAGGGTGTGGCAAGCCGTGGTAAAGCTCTCTCCACACACCGGGCTGGGGACGGGACAGTCGCCCGCGTGCACCTGCTGGTGGGACAGCAGATAGGTGGAGCGGGTGAAGCCCTTGCCGCACTGGGCGCAGGTGTAGGGTCGCTCACCAGTGTGGGTGCGCTGGTAGAACAGCAGGGTGCCGGACTGGGTGAAGCCCTTGCCGCACTGGGTACAGATGTAAGGGCGTTCGCCGGTGTGGGTGCGCTGGTGCTTCAGCGGGGTGCTGGAATGGGTGAAGCCCTTGCCGCACTGGGTACATGTGTAGGGGCATTCGCCAGTGTGGGTGCGCTGGTGCTTCAGCAGGTGACTGGACTGGGTGAAGCCCTTGCCGCACTGGGTACAGGTGTAGGGGCGTTCGCCGGTGTGGGTCCGCTGGTGGGACAGCAGATTGCCAGAGCGGGTGAAGCCCTTGCCGCACTGGGCACAGGTGTAGGGGCGCTCGCCGGTGTGGGTGCGCTGGTGGGACAGCAGATTGCCAGAGTAGGTGAAGCCCTTGCCGCACTGGGCGCAGGTGTAGGGGCGCTCGCCGGTGTGGGTGCGCTGGTGGTACAGCAGGTTGCTGGAGTGGGTGAAGCCCTTGCCACACTGGGCACAGGTGTAGGGGCGCTCGCCGGTGTGGGTGCGCTGGTGGGACAGCAGATTGCCAGAGCGGGTGAAGCCCTTGCCGCACTGGGCACAGGTGTAGGGGCGCTCGCCGGTGTGGGTGCGCTGGTGCAACTGCAGGTGGCTGGAGTGGGTGAAGCCTTTGCCGCACTGGGCGCAGGTGTAGTGGCGCTTGCTGGTGTGGGTGCGTTGGTGCACCAGCAGGTTGCCGGACTGGATGAAGCCCTTGCCGCACTGGGCGCAGGTGTAGGGTCGCTCACCAGTGTGGGTGCGCTGGTGGAACAGCAGGGTGCCGGAGTGGGTGAAGCCCTTGCCGCACTGGATGCAGGTGTAGGGGCGTTCGCCGGTGTGGGTGCGTTGGTGCTTCAGCAGGTGACCGGACTGGGTGAAGCCCTTGCCGCACTGGGTACAGGTGTAGGGGCGTTCGCCGGTGTGGGTGCGCTGGTGGTACAGCAGGTTGCCGGAGCGGGTGAAGCACTTGCCGCACTGGGTACAGGTGTAGGGTCGCTCGCCGGCGTGGCTGCGCTGGTGCACCTGCAGGTGGCTGGAGCGGGTGAAGCTTTTGCCGCACTGGGCGCAGGTGTAAAGGCGCTCGCTGGTGTGGGTACGTTGGTGGGACAGCAGGTTGCCGGACTGGATGAAGCCCTTGTCGCTGCAAGTGTAGGGGCGCTCGCTGGTGTGGGTACGTTGGTGCACCAGCAGGTTGCTGGACTGAGTGAAGGTCTTGCCGCAGTCGCTGCAGGTGTAGGGTCGTACCCCGGTGTGCAGGCGCCTGTGCACCTTCAGCTCCGGCGACGACTTGAAGCTCTTGCCGCACTCCGAGCAGTCGAAGGGGCGTTCTCCCGTGTGAACCCGCCGGTGGATCTCCAGCTTGCTCGGCCTCTGCCAGGCCTTGCCACACACGTCGCACTCATAACGCTTCTCCTTGTTGTGCCCCCTCATGTGGTCCTCCATCGAAGCTCAGCCCCTCGAAGCTCAGCCCACACACCGAGCCGATGTGGGGGGGCCTCACCGACAACCTGGCCGCCCTCAATGGCCGCTCACATTCCCGTCTCTCTGTCCACAGCAACGGCTCCTAAACCCTGCAGGAGGGGAACACAGAGGGTCAACAAGCTGGCAAACAGGACATTACTAGCACATAGAGAGAGACAGAGAGTGTCTATGTATCTATATTGGGTGCATTTATGGAGGAGGAAACCGTTATATAATTCTGCGCGGCACAGTGGCGCAGCGGTACAGTTGCTGCCTCACCGCCAGAGACCCAGGTACGATCCTGACTACGGGTGCTGTCTGTACGGAGTTTGTACGTTCTCCCCTTGACCTGCGTGGGTTTTTACTCGGGGTTCTTCGGTTTCCTCCAACATTTCAGACATTCAGGGTTGTACATTAATCGGCCTCCGCAAAATTGTTAAATTGTCCCTAATGTGCGTAGGATAGCGCTAGTGTACGGGGTGATCGCTGGTCGGCGTGGACTCCGCAGGCCGAAAGACCTGTTTCCGCGCTGCATCTCTAAACTAAACTAAACCAAAGTGTCTCGACCCAAAATGTCACCCATTCCTTCTCTCCACAGATGCTGCCTGACCCGCTGAGTTACTCCAGCACTCTCTCTCTGTCTCTCTCTGTCTGTCTCTCTCTTTTTCTGTTTCACTCTCTCTTTCTCTTTGTCTGTCTCTCCCTCTCTCTGTCCCTCTCGTCTCTCTCTCTCTCTGTGTCTTTCTCCCTCTCTCTATCTCACTGTCTCTCTCTCTCTCTCTGTCTCTCTCTCTCTGTCTCTCTCTCTCTGTCTCTCTCTCTGTCTCTCTCTGTCTCTCTCTCTCTGTCTCTCGCTCTATCTATCTCTCTCACTGTCTCTCTGTCGCCCTCCCTCTCTTCCTGTCTCTCTCCGTCTCTCTGTCTCTCTCTCTCTGTTTCTCTCTATCACTCTCTCCCTCCCTCTCTCTCCCTCTCTCTGCATCTGTCTCTCTCTAACTCTCTGTCTCTCTCTCTGTCTCTTTCCCCTCTCTGTCTCTCCCTATGTGTCTCTCTGTTTCTCTCTCCCTGTCTCTCTCTGTCTCTGTATCTCTTTCTCTGTCTCTCTCCATCTCTGTCTGTTTCTCTCCTTATCTTTCCCCCTGTCTCTCTCTCTGTCTCCCTCTCTCTCTCTCTCTCTCTCTCTCTCTCTCTCTGTCTCTCCCTCTGTCTCTCCCTGTTTCTCTCTGTCTCTCTCTGTCTCTCTCTCTCTCTGTCTCCCTCTCTGTCTCACTCTCTGTCTCTCTCAATTTTCAATTTCAATTAAAAAACTTTATTGGCAAGATAAAAAATACATTGTTAAATTGCCAAAGTATAAAACATGACATACATATTTCAAATGCATAAGTATAAATACAAGTATAGTGCATGGATAGATATGTCCCTGTTCATAAACTCGCAATAGGCCTATAGCCCATTATTGATTGCTACACTTCTTGCAGCTGTAAGCAGTACAACAGAATAGCACGTTTAGCAATTCAATATTAATTTCTTAGTGTCATTTAATGTCAATTAATGTGTGCATACATATGTGCATATTGGCCATTCACCGTCTCTCAGGTTATGGCATGCTGTTACGTATTGTGCACCAAGATGTGCCGTACTTCCTTCACCAAGGATAATTCTTAGTTTTGATGTATCAACTAGTTCTTTAAAATCAGGGGTTGCCAGACTGAGTTTGTCAAAGTATGTTTTCCTTGTTTTGTCAATTTTTTTGCATTTTAGGAGGAAGTGCA
>JAXLNO010005028.1:72500-99847 GCA_038087875.1 Malacoraja senta
GAAATAGGAGGATATTGCAGATGAATACGTGGCTTGAAAAATGGTGCAAGGGGGAGGGATTCAAATTTCTATGGCATTGGAACCAGTTCTGGGGGAGGTGAGACCAGTACAAACAGGACGATCTGCACCTGGGCTGGAATGGAACCAATGTCCTTGGGGGAGTGTTTGCTAGTGCTGTCGGGGAGGATTTAAACTAACGTGGCAGGGGGATGGGAGCATGAGCAGAGAGACAGAGGGGTGTAAAATGAGGGTAGAAGCAATAGGTAGCAAGGTGAAAAGTAAAAGTGCAGGCAGACAAATCCAGGGCAAAAATCAAAAAGGGCCACTTTTCAACATAATTTTATAAGGGATAAGAGCGTTGTAAAAACAAGTCTGAAGGCTATGTGTCTCAATGCAAGGTGCATTCGTAATTAGGTGGATGAGTTGGATGTGCAGATAGCTATTAATGACTATGATATAGTTGGGATCACGGAGACATGGCTCAAGGGTGACCAAGGCTGGGACCTGAACATCCAGGGATATTCAATATTCAGGAGGGATAGACAGAAAGGAAAAGGAGGTGGGGTAGCATTGCTGGTTAGAGAGGAGATTAACGCAATAGAAAGGAAGGACATTACCTTGGAGGATGTGGAATCGATATGGGTAGAGCTGCAAAAACTAAGGGGCAGAAAACGCTAGTGGGTGTTGTGTACAGGCCACCTAACAGTAGTTGTGGAGTTGGGGATGGCATCAAACAGGAAATTAGAAATGTGTGCAACAAAGGTAAAACAGTTTTATGCGTGACTTCAATCTACATATAGATTGGGTGAATCAAATTGGCAGGGGTGCTGAGGAAGAGGATTTCTTGGAATGTATGCGGGAGAGTTTCTAAACCAACATGTAGATGAACCAACGAGAGAGCAGTCTATTCTAGACTGGGTATTGAGTAATGAGGAAGGGTTAGTTAGCAGTCTTGTTGTGCGTGGTCCCTTGGGCAAGAGTGACCATAATATGGTTGAGTTCTTCATTAGGATGGAGAGTGACATTGTCAATTCAGAAACAACGGTTCTGGACTAAAAGAAAGGTAACTTTGAGGGTATGAGACGTGAATTGGCCAAGATAGACTTTCAATTGATTCTTAAAGGGTTGACGGTGGATATGCAATGGAAGGCATTTAAAGACTGCATGGATGAACTACAACAATCGTTCATCCCAGTTTGGCAAAAGAATAAATCAGGGAAGGTAGTGCATCCGTGGATAACAAGGGAAATCAGGGATAGTATCAAAACAAAAGATGAAGCATACAAATTAGCCAGAAAATGCAGCCTTCCAGAGGACTGGGAGAAATTCAGAGTCCAGCAGAGGAGGACAAAGGGCTTAATTAGGAAAGTTAAAATAGATTATGAAAGAAAACTGGCAGGGAACATAAAAACTGACTGCAAATGTTTTTATAGATATGTGAAGAGAAAAAGATTAATTAAAACATGTAGGTCCCTTGCAGTCAGAAACAGGCGAATTGAACATGGGTAACAAGGACATGGCAGACCAATTGAATAAATACTTTTGTTCTGTCTTCACTAAGGAAGACATAAATAATCTGCCGGAAATAGCAGGGGACCGGGGGTCAAATGAGACGGAGAAACTGTGTGAAATCCAGGTTAGCTGGGAAGTGGTGTTAGGTAAATTGAATGGATTAAAGGCCGATAAATCCCCAGGGCCAGATAGGCTGCATCCCAGAGTACTTAAGGAAGTAGCCCCAGAAATAGTGGATGCATTAGTGATAATTTTTCAAAACTCTTTAGATTCTAGAGTAGTTCCTGAGGATTGGAGGGTAGCTAATGTAACTCAACTTTAAAAAAAAGGGAGGGAGAGAGAAAATGAGGAATTACAGACCAGTTAGTCTAACATCGGTAGTGGGAAAACTGATAGACTCAGTTATTAAGGATGGGATAGCAGCACATTTGGAAAGTGGTGAAATCATTGGACAAAGTCAGCATGGATTTATGAAAGGTAAATCATGTCTGAGGAATCTTATAGAATTTTTCGAGGATGTAACTAGTAGAGAGGATAAGGGAGAACAAGTTGATGTGTTATATCTGGACTTTCAGAAGGCTTTCGACAAGGTCCCACATAAGAGATTAGTATGCAAACTTAAAGCACACGGTATTGGGGGTTCAGTATTGATGTGGATAGAGAACTGGATGGCAGACAGGAAGCAAAGAGTAGGAGTAAACGGGTCCTTTTCAGAAGGGCAGGCAGTGACTAGTGGGGTACCGCAAGGCTCAGTGCTCGGACCCCAGCTATTTACAATAGATATTAATGATCTGGATGGGGGTATTGAATGCAACATCTCCAAGTTTGCAGCTGACACGAAGGCTGCTAGGAGGCTGCAAGGTGACTTGGTTAGGTTGGGTGAGTGGGCAAATGCATGGCAGATGCAGTATAATGTGGATAAATGTGAGGTTATCCACTTTGGTGGCAAAAACAGGAAAGTAGAATATTATCTGAATGGTGGCCGATTAGGAAAAGGGGAGATGCAACGAGACCTGGGTGTCATGGTACACCAGTCATTGAAAGTAGGCATGCAGGTGCAGCAGGCAGTGAAGAAAGCAAATGGTATGTGAGCATTCATAGCAAAAGGATTTGAGTATCTGAGGAGGGAGGTTCTACTGCAGTTGTACTAATCTGAGGGAAGACATTCGTGCCATAGAGGGAGTACAGAGAAGGTTCACCAGACTGATTCCTGGGATGACAGGACTTTCATATGAAGAAAGACTGGATAGACTTGGCTTATACTCGCTAGAATTTAGGAGATTGAGAGGGGATCTTATAGAAACGTACAAGATTCTTATGGGGTTGGACAGGCTAGATGCAGGAAGATTGTTCCCGATGTTGGGGAAGTCCAGGACAAGGGGTCACAGCTTAAGGATAAGGGGGAAATCCTTTAAGACCGAGATGAGGAAAAACTTTTTCACACAGAGAGTGGTGAATCTCTGGAACTCTCTGCCACAGAGGGTAGTTGAGGCCAGTTCATTAGCTATATTTAAGAGGGAGTTAGATGTGGCCCTTGTGGCTAAGGGGATCAGGGGGTATGGAGAGAAGGCAGGTACGGGATACTGAGTTGGATGATCAGCCATGATCATATTGAATGGCGGTGCAGGCTCGAAGGGCCGAATGGCCTACTGCACCTATTTTCTATGTATCTATGTATGTATGTATCTCCCCCACTCCTCATTCCTCTCTCACCTCTCCCTCTCTCTCTCTGCTCTCTCTCCCCCTTTCTCTCTCACCCACTCTCTCTCCTCTCTCGCTCCTCCTCTCTTTGTCCCCCTCTCTCTGTCCCCCTCTCTCTTGCCCCTCTCTCTTCTCTCTCTCTATCCCCCACTCTCCCTCCCCTTCTCTCTCCCCCTCTCTGTCTCTCTCTCCCCTACCTCTCTCCTCTCTCTCCCCTCTCCCCTCTCTCCTTCCCCCTCTCTCTCTCTCCCATCTCTACCTGTCACCCTCTCTCTCCCCCTCGCTCTCTCTCCCCTCTCTCTCGCCCTCTCTCCCCCTCTCTCTCCCCTCTCTCTCTCCCCCCTCTCTCTCCCATCATGGTCTGTCACCCTCTCTCTCCCCCTCGCTCTCTCCCCCCTCTCTATTTCCCCCTGTCTCTCCCCCTCTCTCTCCCTCTCGCCCCCTCTGTCTCTCACCCCCTCGCTCTCCATCTCCCTCCCTCTCTTCCGCCTCTCTCTCTCTCTCTGTCCGCACTCGCCGAGTCTATCCAGTCTTTCTTCATATGAAAGTCCTGACATCCCAGGAATCAGTCTGGTGAACCTTCTCTGTACTTCCTCTAGGGCAAGAATGTCCTTCCTCAGATTTAGAGACCAAAACTGTACGCAATACTTCAGGTGTGGTCTCACCAAGACCCTGTACAACTGCAGTAGAACCTCCCTGCTCCTATACTCAAATCAAAAGGGGATCGTGGGCATCAAAGATCCTATAGCGAGCAAGATAGTGCACTCGACGAAAAAGACGTAGTACGGTCATGGGTAGATTTATGGGTGATCTTCGGCCCCATTTCCGTAACCGGCTTCCGTTTCCACATTCCTATCTTTGCTTTGGCCATGGAGTCCACATCTACTAGTGTTGCTGGAGTAACTCAGCGGGTGAGGCAGCATCTATGGAGAGAAGGAATAGGTGACGATTCGGGTCGAGATCCTTCTTCAGACTGAAGTGGGTGTGGGTGGGGAGCAGCTGTGGTCACCTGGTTCAAGGGGGAAGGGGAAGACCCAGTGATAAGGTCCCACATAGGAGATTAGTGGGCAAAATTAGGGCACATGGTGTTGGGGGTAGAGTGCTGACATGGACAGAAAATTGGTTGACAGACAGGAAACAAAGAGTAGGGATTAACGGGTCCCTTTCAGAATGGCTGGCAGTGACTAGTGGGGTACCGCAAGGCTCGGTGCTGGGACCGCAGCTATTTACAATTTACATCAATGATTTAGATGAAGAGATTACAAGGAACATTAGCAAATTTGCAGATGACACAAAGCTGGGTGGCAGTGTGAACTGTGAGGAGGATGCTATGAGAATGCAGGGTGACTTGGACAGGTTGGGTGAGTGGGCAGATGCATGCCAGATGCAGTTTAATGTGGATAAATGTGAGGTTATCCACTTTGGTTGCAAAAACAGGAAGGCAGATTATTATCTGAATGGTGTCAAAGGAATAGGGGGGTCCTTGTTCATCAGTCAATTAAAGGAAGCATGCAGTTACAGCAGCTAGTGAAGATATCAAATGGCACATTGGCCTTCATAACAAGAGGAGCTGAGTATAGGAGCAAAGTTAGCCAGCTTGGGGGAGTAAGTAGGAGCCCTGCAGTTGTACAGGGCCCTGGTGAGACCACACCTGGAGTATTGTGTGCAGTTTTGTTCTCCAAATTTGAGGAAGGACATTCTTGTTATTGAGGGAGTGAAACGTAGGTTCACAAGGATAATTCCCGGGAGGGCGGGACTGTCATATCGTGAGAGAATGGAGCGGCTGGGCTTGTATACTTTGGAGTTTAGAAGGATGAGAAGGGATCTTATTGAAACATATAAGATTATTAAGGGTTTGGACACGCTAGAGGCAGGAAACATGTTGCAGGAGTCCAGAACCAGGGACCACAGTTCCAGAATAATAGGAAAGACATTTAGAATGGGGATGCGGACACATTTTTTCACACAGAGTGTTGTGAGTCTGTGGAATTCTCTGCCTCAGAGGGCAGTGGA
Source organism: Malacoraja senta (assembly GCA_038087875.1). Classification (NCBI taxonomy): domain Eukaryota; kingdom Metazoa; phylum Chordata; class Chondrichthyes; order Rajiformes; family Rajidae; genus Malacoraja; species Malacoraja senta. Next base: position 77,727 of record JAXLNO010005028.1, read on the forward strand.
GTCCGGTTCTCTGGATACTTTCGAGTATATTAGCATTCATAGCAAAAGGATTTGAGTATAGGAGCAGGGAGGTTCTACTGCAGTTGTACAGGGTCTTGGTGAGACCACACCTGGAGTATTACGTACAGTTTTGGTCTCCAAATCTGAGGAAAGACATTCTTGCCATAGAGGGTGTACAGAGGAGGTTCACCAGACTGATTCCTGGGATGTCAGGACTTTCATATGAGGAAAGACTGGATAGACTCGGCTTGTACTCGCTAGAATTTAGAAGATTGAGGAGGGATCATCGAAACTTACAAATTTATTAAGGGGTTGGACAGGCTAGATGCAGGAAGATTGTTCCCGAGGTTGGGGAAGTCCAGGACAAGGGGTCACAGTTTAAGGATAAAGGGGAAATCTTTTAGGACCGAGATGAGAAAAACATTTTTCACACAGAGAATGGTGAATCTCTGGAATTCTCTGCCACAGAAGGTAGTTGAGGCCAGTTCATTGGCTATATTTAAGAGGGAGTTAGATGTGGCCCTTGTGGCTAAAGGGATCAGGGGGTATGGAAATAAGGCAGGTACAGGATACTGAGTTGGATGATTAGCCATGATCATATTGAATGGCGGTGCAGGCTGAATGGTCTACTCCTGCACCTATTTTCTATGTTTCTATGTTTCTACGAGAGAGACCTAGATAGAGCTCTTAAAGATAGCGGACTCAGCGGATATGGGGAGAAGGCAGGAACAGGGGTACTGGTTGTGGATGATCAGCCATGATCACATTCAATGGAGGTGCTAGCCCGAAGGGCCGAATGGCCTCTACGCCTGCACCGATTGAGCTTCCCTGTGGGTCGGCAGAGTCGCTGGTCGAGGCCGTGGGGAGTGGAATGGCACGCGGGCGAATTGCCGGTCAGCGGATGAACGGGAAGGCAGCGAGGGTCGGCGATGTCGGTGAGTCGGTGAAGGTCGGCGGCAACGGCCACGGGTGAGGCCGCACGGGAAGGTCGACGACAGCGGCATCCTTGGTGGTCCAGGCCCGAGATCGGTCAGGAAGGCAGTTAAGTGTTTGTGCTGCTCCTCGTGGCAGCAATGGTGTTGCGGGGCTGTCAGTTTCGCCTGTCCCTTACTCCCCCAAACTGGCTACCTCCCAACCCCCTTTCTCCCCCTAGGTGGCTACCTCCCAACCCCCTTACTCCCCCAAGGTGGCTACCTCCCATTCCCCTTACTCCCCCAAGCTGGCCTGGCTCCCATCGCACTGTAATGGGCTGTGGGCCGGCAGCGCGCGCGCACACACACACACACACACACACACACACACACACACACACACACGGGGCCTGGTGGAGCGGGGCCGCGGCTCTGGGCAGCGGACACACGGGGCCATAAACCCGGCAAAATCCCCGTCAGCTGCAACAGAGTTGGGGACAGTCTGGTGCCTCCACCCACCCAGAGTCACTGACCGAGCTGCACCGGCACCATGACCCCCCTACCAGGGTGGTTCAACCCCCCCCCCCCTCCCCGGACCCCCACATGGGGTGATTCACCCCCCACCCCCCGGACCCCCACAATGGGGTGATTCTTCCCCCCCTGGATCCCCACAATGGGATGATTCTCCCCCCCTGGACCCACACACCGTGGTGATTCACCCCCCCACCCCTCGGATCCCCACATGGGGTGATTCACCCCCCGCCCCGGACCCCACATGGGGTGATTCACCCGGGTGCCGGGCTGCCTGTCGCCCTGCTGCCGCCAAACACCAAACGATATTGCCAAGTGCAGGAACTATCTTTGAAGTAGCGGGGAGGTGTCCGACTGCCCTATGGCGACAAATATGCATGGAGGCGAGAATAATTTCTTATCATTTCTGGAGATGGTTGGCATTTTCTTTCATTATTGATAGTGCAACCTTAATTCTGAAGAATTCCAAAGAGCACAGTTGTCAAAGTTCGTCCCTTAAAGAAAGCAAACAGCAACAAAATTGTTAAAGGTAAACCAAAGCAATCTTTTAATCAATTTGCCAGAGGGGAGTGGTGAGATCTACAAAGAGCACACACGTTGCTCAGTGCTTCTCGGGCTCCACTCAAAGAACAAAGGAAAGTTTGTGTAATTATACATTTTCTTATCAATAAAACACACCTAAATCTGAGTGAAAATCTATAGCCTAAGGGAAACAAGGGAGGCTGGACCCATATATTTGCAATGTCAGCCTTATTCTCAAATCTTGGCACAGCTTCAGTACAGCTGCCCATTCCGGAAGGACAACTAACCCCATTTTGTTTACAACTCACTTCCATCTTGGTTCCAGAATGGGCATCCGTCTGTGAACTAAAACAAGCTTGTAAGACTTGGATGAAAGCCACTACCTTGTCCTTAGCTGGGACAGGCAGTTCAGACACATATCTAATCTGAGGAAGGACATTCTTGCCATAGAGTACAGAGAAGGTTCACCAGACTGATTCCTGGGATGTCAGGACTTTCATATGAGGAAAGACTGGATAGACTCGGCTTGTACTCGCTAGAATTTAGAAGATTGAGGGGGTTCTCATAGAAACTTACAAAATTCTTCAGGGGTTGGACAGGCTAGATGCAGGCAGATTGTTCCCGATGTTGGGGAAGTCCAGAACAAGGGGTCATAGCTTAAGGATAAGGGGGAAGTCTTTTAGGACCGAGATGAGAAAATCATTTTTCACACAGAGAGTGGTGAATCTGTGGAATTCTCTGCCTCAGAAGGTAGTTGAGGCCAGTTCATTGGCTATATTTAAGAGGGAGTTAGATGTGGCCCTTGTGGCTAAAGGGGTCAGGGGGAATGGAGAGAAGGCAGGTACAGGATACTGAGTTGGATGATCAGCCATGATCATATTGAATGGTGGTGCAGGCTCGAAGGGCCGAATGGCCTACTCCTTTACCTATTTTCTATGTTTCTTATGTCTCACTCGCTCGCTCTCTCTCTCTGTATCTCTCTCTCTCTCTCTCTCTCTCTCTGTCCCTGTCTATCTCTCTCTCTCTTTCTCTCTGTCTCTCTCTCTCTCTTCTTCTTTATGTCTCTCTCTCTCTTTCTCTCTGTCTCTCTCATTCTCTCTCTCTCCCTCTCTCCCTGTCTCTCTCCCTGTCTCTCTGTCTCTCCCTGTCTCTTTCTCTCTGTCTGTCTCTCTCTGTGTCTCTCTCTCTCTCTGTGTCTCTCTCTCAGTGTCTCCCTGTCTCTCTCCCTGTCTCCCTCTCTCTCGCTCTCTCTCTCTCTCTCTCTCTCTCACTCTCTCTGGGACAGAGGATTTGGGCGAACATAGACCAATTCCTGCCAACCGTGGGCCTAACTGCAGATAGATACATAACGTACTCAACACATAGGACAGGAAAGAGAAATGATCTGCAAATAGAAACACCATTGGCCAGGACAGATATTTATAACGAATCGTTCTTTGTAAGAACCGCAATGGAATGGAATAAACGAGACAACAATACCATCTAAATGTTTAAGAAGGAACTGCAGATGCTGGAAAATCAAAGGTAGACACAAAATGCTGGAGTAACTCAGCGGGTGCGGCAGCATCTACGGAGAGAAGGAATAGGTGACGATTCGGGTCAAGACCCTTCTTCAGACTCAAGAACCATTTCCTTCGCTGCATAGATGCTGCCTCACACGCTGAGTTTCTCCAGCATTTTTGTCTACCAGCAATAGAGTCAAATCCCCTTCACTGGACAATAGACAATAGGTGCAGGCGGAGGCCATTCAGCCCTTCGAGCCAGCACCGCCATTCAATGTGATCATAGCTGATCATCCCCAATCAGTACCCCGTTCCTGCCTTCTCCCCATATCCCCTGAATCCGCCACCTTTAAGAGCCCTATCCAGCTCTCTCTTGAAAAAACATCCAGAGAACCGTCCTCCACCGCCCTCTGAGGCAGAGAATTGCACAGACTTACAACTCTCTGGGTGGAAACGTTTCTCCTCATCTCAGTCCTAAATGGCCACAGATTCACAATTCTCTGAGAAAACGTGTTTCCTAGTATCGGTTCTAAATGGCTTACCCCTTATTCTTAAACTATAGCCCCAGGTTCTGGAATCCTCCCAATATCAGGAACATGTTTCCTGCCTCTAGCATGTCCAAACCCTTAATAATCATGTTTTTCAATAAGATGCCCTCTCATCCTTCTAAACTCCAGAGTGTACAAGCCCAGCCGCTCCATTCTCTCAGCATATGACAGTCCCGCCATCCTGGGAATTAACCTGGTGAACCTATGCTGGGCTCCATCAATAGCAAGAATGTCCTTCCTCAAATTAGGGGACCAAAACTGCACACAATACTCCAGCTGTGGTCTCAGCAGGGCCCTGTACAACTGCAGAAGGACCTCTTTGCTCCTATACTCAACTCCTCTTGTTATGAAGGCCAACAGGACAAAACTGCACACAATACTCCAGGTGTGGTCTCACATGGGATGGGAGAGAGGGGGAGAGAGGGGGAGAGGGAGAGGAAGAGGGAGAGGAAGAGGGGGAGAGAGAGGCAGAGAGGGAGGGGGAGAGAGACGCAGAGAGGTAGGAGAGAGAGGGAGGGAGGGGGGAGAGAGAGGGGGGGAGAGAGAGGGGGGGAGAGAGGTGGGAGAGAGAGGGGAGAGAGAGGGGGGAGAGAGAGGGGGGGATGAGGGGGAGAGAGTCAAGTCAAGTCACATTTATTTCTATAGCACATTTTAAAAACAACTCTCGTTGGCCAATGTGCTTTACATTTGTTATAAGAATAGCACAAACAAAACAAACTACATACATATATACATGTAGCCCTCACTCAGACGATGTCAGAAAAGGATTGGGAGTATAGATAAGTTTTTAGTCTAGACTTAAAAGAGTCGATGAAGGGACAGTTCTGATGGGAAAGGGGATGCTGTTCCACAGTCTAGGGGCTGCAACCGCAAAGGCCCGGTCGCCCCTGAGCTTATGCCTAGGGGAGAGAGAGGGGGGGAGAGAGGGGGAAGAGAGAGGGGGGAGAGAGAGGGGGGTGAGAGAGGGGGAGATAGGACAGCAATGGTTGCAAGGCCGGAGTGGACTCAGTAAGTTGGCGATATGCAGAGAACTGCCCTGCTGACTACAAATTCAGAAAGGTCCAATGCAGACAATGCCAAGTGTGGGCTAGCAGGAGTGAAAGGGGCCGAAGGGCCTTTTCCGGACACTCCGGGCTCCCCGCATCCACCCCGTTGTCCTGCACGGTCGGTTTGGTGACTTTGGGGGAGTTTTTGGGGCATATGGTTTGGAAATGAGACAGAACCCGGCCTGCAAGGCCACATTAAGTGTGAATATAGTGTGAGTTATAAAGTGTGGAATCGCCTTCCAGCGCATGTGCATGCTCCCCCTGCTGCATTAAAGGGAATGCATGCATCACTGGCTGCATTGCTGCCTCCCCCGCTGCATGGCAACGATTTTATCTTTACCTGCTTCTCCACAGCTGCATTCCCGATGCGCTTCCCGGCGGGAGGGGGACGCTTTAGGGCGGCGCACCGACGCTGGCAAAGCGGGTCTCAGGCGTCCGGATGGAGGGCGAAGGGCCGAATGTTGGTTCCGGGGTTTTTTGTGTGTCTTTTTTTGGTGCATTGAGGGTGGGATGGAGAGGAAAAAGGAGGGGGGGGGAGGAGGGAGGGAGGGGGGAGAGAGAAAGGGAGAGAGTGAGAGAGGGAGGGAATGAGTGTGATAGAAAGTTAGGGAGAGTTTTGAGAAAGATTTGAAAAGTTTTGAGAAATTTTTGAGACATTTTTGAGAAACTTTTGAGAAAGTTTTGAAGGGAGGGAGGAGAGAGGGATGAATGAGAGAGGGAGAGGGGAGAGAGGGAGAGAGGGAATAGAGAGAGGGAGAGAGGGAAGAGAGAGAGGGAGAGAGGGGGAGAGGGAGAGAGGGATGAGGAAGAGAGGGATGGAGAGAGAGTGAGGGAGAGAGGGAAGAGAGGGAGAGAGGGAGAGAGCGAGAGAGCGAGAGAGGGAAGAGCGGGAAGAGAGAGAGGGAAGAGATGGACGAGGGAGAGAGAAGTATTCACCTCTCCCTCCCTCTCTGGTCATCACGATGGTGCAGCGGTGGAGTTGCCGCCTCACGGCGCCAGAGACCCCGGTTCCATCCCGACCACGGGCGCTGTCTGTACGGAGTTTGCACGTTCTCTCCCCTTGACCTGCGTGGGTTTTCTCAGGGCGCTCCGGTTTCCTCCCACCAGGGCCAGACAAGCTTAAGCTTAGGGCCTCGAGATCTAGGGGGCCTCGGCTCGCTCCCCCAAGGTGTATAAAACATTTGACATATTGGCTTTGTTACGAACCCTACCATCGGTGGTGCTGTGCTTGCGATTCAGAAGGCTTTGGTGTTGTGGGGTGTTGGGGGGGGATTAAAATGCAGGTGAGGTTTATATTCGTTGTGGAGAATTCCACAGATTCACCACTCTCTGTGTGAAAAAAAACATTCTCATCTCGGTGCTAAAAGATTTCCCCCTTATCCTTAAACTGTGACCCCTTGTTCTGGTCTTCCCCAACATCGGGAACAATCTTCCTGCATCTAGCCTGTCCAACCCCTTAAGAATGTTGTAAGTTTCTATAAGATCCCCCCTCAATCTTCTAAATTCTAGCGAGTACAAGCCGTCTATCCAGTCTTTCTTCATATGAAAGTCCTGCCATCGCGGTGCACCTTCTCTGTACTCCCTCTATGGCAAGAATGTCTTTCCTCAGATTTGGAGACCAAAACTGTACGCAATACTCCAGGTGTGGTCTCACCAAGACCCTGTACAACTGCAGTAGAACCTCCCTGCTCCTATACTCAAATCCTTTTGCTATGAATGCTAACATACCATTCACTTTCTTCACTGCCTGCTGCACCTGCATGCCTACTTTCAATGACTGGTGTACCATGACACCCAGGTCTCGTTGCATCTCCCCTTTTCCTAATCGGCCACCATCGCCTCAGTCCCCTCACCTGCCTTCCTCCGGCCCCAACCCCCATCCCTACCTTGTGTTCACCATCCCCCGTGACCTCCCCCTCTCAGATACCGAACGGTCTGTCCTCAGCAGAGGGCACACCTTTGTCCCCCTCCATCCCCACCTCAATGAGTTCCACGCCCACCGCGATTTGGAACTCTTCTTCCGTCGCCTCCGCCTCACACCGTTCTTCCATGGGAAGGAGACCTCGCCCCCATTGATGATCCCTTTTCCCGTCTCCAACGGACACCATCCTCTTGGACCCCCCCCCCTCCCTCATGGCCATTGAGATAGACGAGGATGGAGTTGAAGGGAAAGGGATTAAAGGGAAGGTTAATGACCCCGGAATTAACGGGAAAGGAAGCTCACAAAGGGATAGGAGAGTATGTGCCAAGCGTAATAGGGATTGATGTGAAAGGTGAGATGCATAAGGAATTAAAACTATTGTATATGAATGCGCGAAGTATAAGAAGTAAAGTAGATGAGCTTGAGGCTCAGTTAGGGGTTGGTAGATATGACATTGTGGGGATTACTGAGACGTGGCTGCAGGAGGATCGGGCCTGGGAACGATATTCAGGGTTATACATCCTATAGAAAGGACAGGCAGGTGGGCAGAGGAGGGGGGTAGCTCTGCTGGTGAGGGATGGAATTCAGTCCCTTGCGAGGGAAGACATAGGGTCTGACGAGGTAGAGTCATTGTGGATTGAGTTGAGGAATTTGCCGCTCAGGTTCCTATTAAATCTCTTACCCCTCGCCTTTTTCATCTCATTATCATGTATACACGTCCTCCTGTGCTCCAATAAATAAGGACCCAGCCTCCTAAACTTCTTCTTTCGCTCAGCCACTCAAGTCCTGGCGACATCCCAGTAAATCTCTTCTGTACCCCCTTCCTGCTTGACACTATCCTTCCACCAACAGGATGACCAAAACTGGACTCAACACTCTGTGAAGCCTCACCAATGTCTTGTACACGTGTAATATGACCTCCCTACATCTATATTCAATACTCTGATTGATGATGGCCCATGTGCCAAAAGCGTTCTTGACCACCCTATCTACTTGTGACGCCACGTTCATGGAGCTACAGTATGTACCTACAATGTTGAATCCCTCTTCACTACAACACTGCCCTTACTCCTACAATTCACTATGTAAGTCCTGCGCTGGTTTGACTTCCCAAAATGCAAAACTTAACAATTATCAGCACTAAAGTCCAACACAACTCCTCAGCCCACCTGCTCAACTGCTCAAGGTCCTGCTGTCATTCTTAACAACCATCTTCGCTATGGACAATACTACCAACCATGGTGACATCGGCAAACTTATTAATGATGTATACGTTCTCATCCAAATCCTTGATATAGATGACAAACAGCAATGGGTCCAGCACCGACGCCTGAAGTGTGTATGAATCATTGGTGACATGCCGAATTTCCTCAGATTCCTTTTGATGTGCTTTTGTGGCTGACGCTTCAATATGGTCGGTGCCCGACAGATCTTTGCTGATATTAATGCCATGGAATTTCAAGTTGTCAACCATTTCCACTTTGGCCCCATAGGTGCAGATTGGGGCAGGGTACTCCATCAAGATTCCTGAAGACAGTAACTAGCTCCTTCGTGTTGCTGGCATTGAGTGAGAGAGTGATCTCCGGACACCAACCATGTCGCTAAGCTCCCTCTTGTGCTCCGTCTCGTCAGTGTTCATGATCCGCCCACCACAGAGTTGTCACCTGCAGACTTGTAGATGTGGCTTTTTGACGAATTTGGCCGCACAGTTCTGAGTGTACAGGAGTCAAGGGACTGCATCCGAGCCAGTAGCTCTCCACACATTCACTCTCAGGATAGCCTGCCACAGTGACCGTTGGTGCAGGTGAACCCGAGACTGATGGAGCGGTAAATATTCCTCCAGACATTCTGTACAAAGCGGGCGGAGAATGCATTCAGCTCCTCGGGGAGGGACCCATTGTTGCCATCGATGTTGCCCACCTTCGCTTTGTAGCCCGTTCCAGCGTGCAAGCCTTGCCACAATCTGCGGGTATCCGTCTCATTGCCTCGGGTCTCCAGCTTGGTCCGGAATTCCCTCTTGGCATCCTTAATGGCTCTGCGACAGTCATAGATAGATTTCCCGTGCCGCACGGCATAGACTGTCGTGAACGCTGCAGACTTGGGACGGCACGGTGGCGTAGCGGTAGAGTTGCTGCCTTGCATCGCCAGAGACCTGGGTTCGATCCTGACTACGGGTGCAGTCCGTTAGGAGTTGATATGTTCTCCCCGTGACCTGCGTGGATTTTGTCCGGCTGCTCCGGTTTCATCCCACACTTTTGTAGATTAATTAGTTTAATAGAATAGTAAATTGTTCCTGGTGTTTGTATGATAGTGTTAGTTTACGGGGATCGCTGGTCAGCGCGGACACGGTGGGCCGAAGGGCCTGTTTCGGCTCGATACCCTTCTTCAGACTGAGAGTCAGAGGAGAGGGGAACAAGTGATATGGATGGTACTAGGTAAAAATAATTGGAAGATATGCAAAAAAGCCGATAATCAAATAAATACCTTCCCCTCTTTCACCCTCGCCCTTTGCCCCTCCCTCTTCCCCTCCATCTTCCACTCCATTTCGCCTCTCTCTGCTCCTCTCCTCTGCCCCTCCCCTCCCTCTGCCCCTCCCCTCCCTCTTCCCTTCCATCTTCCCATCCCTCTTAACCTCCCTCTGCCCACAGGCGGGAAACCCGGGAGGGGGGGATACAGGGGGGAAACACGACCCTCCATGTTTTGAGAGGTGGGAGATAATCCCCCCCCCCATGTTATGTAATCCGGATTTTTAAATTCGCTGAAAAAATATATATTAAAAAATCTCCGCTTTCCGCCAGACATTGGGGGTGGGACTGATGATCTAGGGCGCCGATTGGACGAGAGAGACGTCAGTCAGCAGGCAGTGGGGGGCGGGGTAATGTGATTCGCCGCGATGATTGGAGGAGGGAGTTGTCGGTCAGAGGCGGATGTAGGGGGGTGATGGGTGGGTGGGACTGAGTATAGAGCGCTGTGATTGGAGGAGGGAGATGATAGAGCGGTGCTTGAATCGGCCCGGTTGCGGGGCGTTTCGTCGCAAGGCGCGACTTAAATTCGGCCGCGGGATCATCCATCGCCCCGCGGTCAAATTACTGCGTCGAAGCGATCGAGGCTCCCGATGTTGAAGCCCCCGCCGGGCGTTGGAAGATCCAGTGGCCGAGTTTTAGCCGCGCCGTGCGATGAAAGGCCCCCGGGAATGGGCTGATTGAAGCCCCACGATTCGGGGCGGACGAAGCTGCTGTTGCTGGAGATCGGAGTCGGTCACCAACCATGTCAGGTCCCGATGTTACCGTCCACAAGGCCGACGGCTGATGCCTCGCGCGCTTTTTTGTGTGTGTGTGTGTGCAGGTGCGGCACCAAGAAATTGTGTCGCCCCCCCCCCCCATGTTTTGAAAGCGGTTTACGCCCATGGACCCCACAGTGCGTCACTCGATCAGTACAACCCTATAGTGTATCACTCCATCAGTACCACCCCACAGTGTATCACTCCATCGATATCAGAATGTTGATTCCGGATCTAAAACTCTCTGGTTCAGTCAATCACTGAGACGAACACTAGAAAACAACCCCTTGTTTATTTGTAAGCAATACAGCGGGACAGGCCTCGGATCCACTCACTCGAACCCCCAGCAGCCTCGCGTAAACAGAACAGAAGGAAATACTACCGACACGCCCCAAAGGAAAGTTCACCCTTTTATACCCCTATAAACAAAAGACGCCAATATACAGGGGGAGGCAACCCTAAAAGCCAATTACCGATACCGACGCGAACATACCTGGGGAGGTAACTACTTTGCCCAATCACAGATCAGTACACATAACATCCAGGTGCAGACCACCCTTCTGGACCAATCACAGGTACCAGCGGGAAGACACTGAAACAATGTCGATACATAAAAATCCCCTAACCAATGATAAACATGCATTCGGCCTATTTGCAATGAAACGTAACTGAAACCTCTTGAGGATCCCAGACATAGTGACAGGTGGATCACATGGGCAGACGCTTCCTGGGGCTACTTTAGAGTTACAGACTTAGTGGAGCCAGCTAGGTCACATTGGTGTCCAGCACCTTGTGATGTCATTATCAATGAAGCCCATTCTCTGACAGATACTTCCCATTTTCCAAAGTGCCCAAACCCCTGCACATTCACAACCCCACAGTGTATCACTCCATCGGTACCACCCCACAGTGTATCACTCCTTCAGTACTACCACACAGTGTATCACTCCATCGGTACAAACCCACAGTGTGTCACTCCATCGGTACAAACCCACAATGTATTATTACATCAGTACTGTTGCAGCCATTGAGCTTAACTCAGTGGGTTAAAACTATAACCAGTTACATTTAAAATGTATCTGCCTGTAATTATGTGGGTGGGATTTATACGTAGTCTGAGGCGACTTTGCGGCTGGGATCTCGCGCAGACTCGCTAGTAGTTTTAGTTTAGTTTCAAGAAGCATGGGGGTAGATCGTGCACGAGTTTGACTACAGGTAAGATAACAAAATATTTATACAAGAAGCAGTTTGGATGAATATCTTACTGTTTTTGCTACTACAATAAAGAAACTATTAATCAAGAGACTGTTTGGAAGATTTCCCTTTCGACGGCATTGAATGTCTCGGGGAGAGCTCGTGAGTGTGTTTCGATTATCTCCTGAACCCCTGTCTTCAATCATAGTGACTCAAGGAAAGAAGCCTTGAACCGATATGAAAATCTGTCACTATGTTCTACACCAGATTCTGTCACTCCATCAGTACTACACAGTGTGTCACACTATCAGTACTATTCCACAGTGTCTCTCCATTAGTACTACTCCACTGTGCCCACTCCATCAGAACTACCTCACAGGTTATCACTATGTCAGTCCTACCCCACAGTTTGTCATTCCCTCAGTACCTCGGCGAAGTCTGTCATTCCATCATGACTACCCTAAAGTGTGTCTCCATTAGTGCTACCAAACATGTTATCACTTCATGATTACTACTACACAGCGTGACACTACATGAGTACCACCCCACAATGTGTCACTCCATCAGTTATGCACCATAGCGTGTCACTCCGTCAGTACTACCCCACAGTGTGTCCCTCCATCAATTCTCCTTCAGTGTGTCACTCCATCTACACTACCCCAGTGTGTCATTCCATCTGTGTCTCCACACAGTGTATTACTCCATCAGTACTACCCCACCCAGTGTGTACACCATCACTACTACCCCGACGTTTGTCACTCCATCAGGACTACTCCACAGTGTGTCACTCCATCAGTGCTAACACAAATTGTGTCACTCCATCAGTGAGTCACCCCAGTATGTCACTCCATCTGTACTTCCCCACAGTGTGTCAGTCCATCAGTAATACACCGAAGTTTGTCACTCCATCAGTACCATCCTACAGTGTGCCATTCCATCAGCTCTGTCACACAGTGTCTGTCCATCAGTACTATGCCACAGTGTCTCCCCGTCAGTCCTATCCCACAGTATTCCACTACATCAGTACTTACACACAGTGCATCACTCGATCAGTGCTACCCACAGCGTATCACAACAACTGTAATACATCACAGTATGACACTCCATCAGTACTGCCCCCACAATGTGTTAGTACATCAGTGCTAGCCCACAGTTTGTCAAGCCTTCCTTACCATCTCACTTTGTGTTACTCCATCAGTACTATCCCACAGTGTGTCACTCAATGAGTACTGCCCCACAGCGCATCAATCCATCAGTACTCCCCCTCTGAATGCCATTACGTCAGTACTACTCCAGATTATGTCATTCCATCAGTACGACCTCGCAGAGAGTTACTCCTTCAGTACCACCCCACAGAGTGGCACACCATCAGAACCAACCCACAATGTGCCTTTCCATCAGAAATACCCCACAGGATGTGACCCCTTCAGCACTACTCCACAATGTGTAGCTCCATCAGTACTACTCCACAATGTGTAACTCCATCAGTAATACCCCACAGTGTGTAATTACATCAGTAATACCACACAGTGTGTGACCCCTTCAGCACTACTCCACAGCGTGTAACTCCATCAGTAATACTCCACAGTGTGGAATTACATCAGTAATACACCACAGTGTGGAATTACATCAGTACTACTCCACAGTGTGTAACCCCTTCAGTACGACTCCACAGTGTGGAATTACATCAGTAATACCCCACAGTGTGGAATTACATCAGTAATACCCCACATTGTGTAACTCCATCAGTACTACTCCACAGTGTGTAACTCTATCAGTACGACTCCACAGTGTGGAATTACATCAGTAATAACCCACAGTGTGTGACACCTTCAGCACTACTCCACAATGTGGAATTACATCAGTAATACCCCACAGTGTGTAACTGCATCAGTAATACCCCACAGTGTGGAATTACATCAGTAATACCCCACAGTGTGTGACACCTTCAGCACTACTCCACAGCGTGTAACTCCATCAGTAATACTCCACAGTGTGTCACTCCATCAGTTATACCCCACTGTTTGTTACTCCATCAGAACCTCCCCACAATGTGTCACCATCAGAACTACCTGTCAGGTTATCATTCCAGCAATATTATCCCACAGTATGTCACTCCATCAGTACCACCCCACAGTGTGTCACTCCATCAGTACCACCCCACAGTGTGTCCCTCCATCAGTACCACCCCACAGTGTGTCCCTCCATCAGTACCACCCCACAGTGTGTCACTCCATCAGTACCACCCCACAGTGTGTCCCTCCATCAGAACTACTCCAGAGTATGTCATACATCAGTACCACCCCACAATGTGTCACTCCATCAGATCTACTCCAGAATATGTCATACGTCGGTACCACCCCACAGTGTGTCACCCCATCAATACTACTCCACATTGTGTTGCTCCATCAGCACTACACCAAACTATGCCATTCCATCAGGACAACCACAGAGCGCGGTGTCCTGGGCCTCCTCCATTGACAGAGTGAGGCCCAGCGCGAATTGGAGGAACAGCACCTCATATATCGCTTGGGCAGCTAACACACCAGCGGTATGAACATTGGCTTCTCTAACTTCAAGTAGCCCTTGCATTCCATCTTTCTCCACCCGCCTTCCCAGTTCTCCCACCAGTCTTACTGTCTCCGACTACATTCTATCTCTGTCCTGCCCACTCCTGTGACATCAGTCTGAAGAAGGATCTCGACCCGAAACGTCACCCATTCTTTCTCCCCCGTGATGCTGCCTGTCCCGCTGATTTACTCCAGCATTTGGTGTCTATTTACGCTACAAAGTGTCACTCCATTTGTGCTACCATACATATTATCACTTCATCAGTACTACATGTGTACCACCCCACAATATGTCAGTCCGTCAGTAATGCGTGTCACTCCATCAGTATTACCCCATAGTGGGTCACTCCATCAATGCTCCCCCTCAGTAAGTCACTCCATCAACACTACCCCACAATGTGTAATTCCATCTGTACTAACACACAGTGTATTACTCCATCAGTACTACCCCACCCCGTTTGTCACTTCAAATGTACTATCCCAGAGTGCCACTCCATCAGAACGTCCACAACGTGTCACACCTTCAGTACTACTCCTCAGTGTCATTCCATCAGTACTACCCCACAGTGTTTCCCTCCATCAGTACTACCATAGAATGTGTCACTACATCAGTACTACCCAAGAGTGTCTCTCCATCAGCACTACCCTAGAATGAATCATCACATGAGTATGTGTCTCTCTATCAGTACTACAACACAATGTGTCATTTCATCAGGACTACCCCACAGTGTGTCATTCCATAGGGACTAGCACAAATTGTCATTATTTCAGTGCTACGCCACAGCATGTCATTACATCTGTACTAGCCGCACTGGGTCACTCCATACAAGGTTAATTCCCGGGATGGCGGGACTGTCATATGCTGAGAGAATGGAGCAGCTGGGCTTGTACACACTGGAGTTTAGAAGGATGAGAGGGAATCTCTTTGAAACATATAAGATTGTTAAGGGGTTGGACACACTAGAGGCAGGAAACATGTTCCCGATGTTGGGGGAGTGCAGAACCAGGGGCCACAGTATAAAAATAAGGGGTAAGCCATTTAGAACGGAGACGAGGAAACACTTTTTCTCACATAGAGTGGTGAGTGTGGAATTCTCTGCCTCAGAGGGAGGTGGAGGCAGGTTCTCTGGATGCTTTCAAGAGAGAACTAGATTGGGGTGTTAAAAATAGCGGAGTCAGGGGATATGGGGAGAAGGCAGGAACGGGGTACTGATTGGGGATGATCAGCCAAGATCACATTGAATGGCGATGCTGGCTCGAAGGGCCAAATGGCCCACTCCTGCACCTATTGTTTATTGTCTATTGTCTGTCACGACAACCCCACAGTGTGCCCTTCCAATAGAACTACCCCATGGTGTGTCACTCAATCAGTACTATTTCACAGTGTCATTCCAATAGTACTGCCCCACAGTATCACTTCCATCAGTACTACCCCACGGAATGTCAGTCCATCTGTACAACCCCATAGCACGTCAGTCCATCAGTACTGCTCCAGTGTGTCCCTCCATCAGTATCACCACAGTGTGTCCCTCCATCAGTACCACCACAGTGTGTCCCTCCATCAGTACCACCACAGTGTGTCCCTCCATCAGAACCACCACAGTGTGTCACTCCATCAGTACCACCACAGTGTGTCCCTCCGTCAGCACCACCACAGTGTCACTGCATCAGTATCACCACAGTGTGTCACTGCATCAGGAGCACCACAGTGTGTCACTCCATCAGTACCACCACAGTGTGTCCCTCCATCAGTACCACCACAGTGTGTCCCTCCATCAGAACCACCACAGTGTGTCACTCCATCAGTACCACCACAGTGTGTCCCTCCATCAGTACCACCACAGTGTCACTGCATCAGTATCACCACAGTGTGTCACTGCATCAGGAGCACCACAGTGTGTCACTCCGTCAGTACCACCACAGTGTGTCCCTCCATCAGTCCCACCACATTGTGTCCCTCCATCAGTACCACCACTACAGTGTGTCCGTCCATCAGTACCACCACAGTGTGTCACTGCGTCAGTACCACCACAGTGTGTCACTGCGTCAGTACCACCACAGTGTGTCCCTCCATCAGTACCACCACAGTGTGTCACTCCATCAGTACCACCACAATTTGTCACTGCGTCAGTTCTGCCGCATTTTATCCCTCCATCAGTACTATCCCACTGTGTGTCACTCCATCAGTGGACGGAGAGAGGGCATCCCAGAGAGGGGTAATAGAGAGCGTAGGAGAGAGAGAAACTGTTCAGAGTGAGTGGCATTAGTAAGGATGGAGGGAGAGAGAAAGAGAGGAGGGAGAGGTGCTGCATCATTCGCCATTTTATTTAGGTTTAGGACAATTCTGTTCTCTGAGTGTCCTGATTCTTTGGGTCGTTCCTCCACAGAGGTGATGAAGGCAGAGAATGATATTGTCCCATGGTATAGTCAAATCTATTCCAGGCACGCAGGCAATGAATGGTTACCGGGGTCAGCGGGAGTGTGGGTTGAGGTCACAGTCAGTGAAGCCGCGATCATATTGAGTGGTGAAGCAGAGTGGAGGGGGGGGGGCATTTTAGTCCGAGGTGATGTGTTGAACTAATTCCTCAACATGTGGACAAAGGTCGTCCAGTCCAGTCCACCTTCAAACTGGGCATCAGAAGCCCTGAGAGGGTCCCTGGAATTTGGCATTGCCTTGCTGAGTGAAACGGATTGAAGGAAATCAGACAAACAACATGAGGTGGTGAGTTGGATCCGATGGAGTTTGAAACAATATCCCCTTTGCTGGAACAATGCCGCCTCTCCCAATTTCCATCCCTCAGTATCTATCTCCACAATTCACAGTCTTTGGAGTTTCTCAATCAATTCCCTGAATAAATCACAACCTGTCTGTCTCAGCAGGGATTTCACTCGGCTGATGTCATCTATTTGTGAATCATTTCAACATCTCTATTTTTAAACTCTGTTGAAACTTTACTGTCCCAGTGGAGACGGAAAATGCTATAAAATCTCCAGGAATGTTCTGCCTCAGCATTTCATTCCGAGACATTACTGGTAGCTCACGGGGACACGTCGCTGGGCAGAGAAAATGGGGCAGCATCTTTACGAATATTGGCGTGTGGAGAGAATCGTGTACGTGATCATTGCTGCCGTTGGAGTCCCTGATAAGTGAGCAGAACAATTCAAGTTTTATAACTCCGTGTGTTAACTGGTGTTGACCTGATTCTCATCATGTTACAAGTTCCCAACTGATGATCGTTGTACAAGAATATGTGAAGAATATCAATCCTCTCAGTGAAATATTTGTGAATTAACGCTGTGATTTTTGTTATTTCCAGACAGCTGAAACTAACCCTCTTTTTCTCTCACTGCTGTCGGCCGGGAGCCACTAGAATGTTATTCTTGTCTTCAGTGGGACCTTGCCCAGAGTTGTCCCAGTGCTCGGGACAGGCAGGCAGGCAGCTCTCCGGGACGGTGTGACTGGGAGAGAGCGGTTCATATTGTGAAGTTCACTGTGTCTGAGTTATTGATCAGAGTGAACACCCGCTCCTGTGTACACTGTGTCTCACTGTGGAGACAGTCTGTCACAGTCGGATTCCACCCACAGCCTGTTGGTCAATAATTGGATCGATCTCCTGAACCAGTGGCCGCGGATCTACCGGCGTGTGTGTGTTGTTACTTCACCTGCACCATCTTGAGTCTGCTGAGATTAGCCGCTGTACGTCTAAACGAACCCGACTAACTCCCCCCCCCCTGTCTCTGTGCTTTGGTGCATATATCCCACACCGTCCATACATGTGGATAATAGTTTGCATTCCTGGCACCGTCTGGATTTCGTGTGTGGGAAAGAACTGCAGATGCTGGTTTAAATCGAAGATAGACACAAAGTGCTGGAGTAACTCAGCGGGACGGGCAGCATCTCTGGAGAGAAGGAATGGGTGACGTTTCGGATCAAGCCCCTTCTTCAGTCCGATTCCTTCTCTCCGGAGATGCTGCCTCTCCCGCTGAGTTACTCCGCTTTCTGCGTCGACCGTCTGGACCAGAAGGGGTGGATTCTCATTTGCAACAATTGGCCTCTGCTTCAGGAGGGAAGTGTGAAGGGCAACTTGTGTGGGGAGGGAGAGAAAAAGGAATATCAGGGATGATTGGATATGGCGGCCATTGTTGTGCGTTCTTCCCCCAGCTTTACCTTTACCTTTAGAAAGGAGACGAGGAGGAATTTCTTTAGACAGAGGGTGGTGAATCTGTGGAATTCATTGCGGCAGACGGGGGTGGAGGTCAAGTCAATGGATAGTTTTAAGGCGGAGAGTGATAGATTCTTGATTAATGCGGGTGTCGGGGGGTTACGGGGAGAAGGCAAGAGAATGGGGTTGAGAGGGAAAGATAGATCGGCCATGATTGAATGGCGGTGTAGACATGATGGGCCGAATGGCCTAATTCTGCCCCTACGAACTGCACTCTTGTGTAAAGTGTTTAAGAAGGAACAGCAGATGCTGGAAAATCGAAGGTAGACAAAAGTGCTGGAGATACTCAGCGGGTGAGGCAGCATCTATGGAGCGAAGGAAATAGGTAACTATTTCCAGTCTGAAGAAGGGTTTCGGCCCGAAACGTTACCTGTTTCCTTCGTTCCATAGATGCTGCCTCACCCGCTGAGTTTCTCCAGCACTTTTGTCTACTCTTGTGTAAAGTCCTTTCTGAGTAATTTTCCTTATCTGTGCTGAATGCTAACCTGGTTCTGGAAGGGCAGAGTTTGGGGATAATGCAATAGATGAAGTAGTTTGCATCAAGAAGCCATTGGGATAACCTCAGTGGAAGCTTGAGAGTGATGAGTGGTGAGTGTGGAATTCTCTGTCTCAGAGGGCGGTGGAGGCCGGTTCTCTGGATGCTTTCAAAAGAGAATTAGATAGGGCTCTTAAAAATAGCGGAGTCAGGGGATATGGGGAGAAGGCAGGAACGGGGTACAGGTTGGGGACGATCAGCCATGATCACATTGAATGGCGGTGCTGGCTCGAAGGGCCAAATGGCCTCTACTCCTGTACCTGTTGGCTACTGAACTCACTGTGGAATGAATCCATTAACGGAGCCACTCTGCTGCTGCTGCCGGATTCTAAGTTGTCCCTGCCTTCCCTCTGGAAGCCTCCCTCCTCGTCCCTATCAGATGCCGAGTTCCCAAAGCCCTGGTTAAACGGGGCCGGCCGCTCACGGTTAAGTCTGTGAAAGCGGCCCCATCACAGACTGTGAGCAGCAGCAGGGTTAACTATAGAAAGGACCATTGCGCCTATTGTAGCGGGTGGGTGGCTACTCGTTTCCTCCCCGCCCTTTACCCCGCCCGTCCGTCGCATTATCTCTTCTCCCCTGAAGCAGGCAGGCAGGTCGGGCACAGTCGGTGCCGGCTCTGACATTGTTAAACTTGCAGCAGCCGCGCACCGACTCCAACACTCCTGATCTTGAGCTGAAAGTCGAGCCGGTGTTCAGCCCCGGTGACCGTGTTGAGTAAATGCCCAGTGTCCGTTCCCTTGTCTTTCCGCAGTGAATTTAGTGGCGCTTGTGATCCTGTCCCGGGGAAAGTGCGGCCTCTCCACCTGCACCACTCGCTACCTGGTGGCCATGGCAGCGGCCGATCTACTGGCCGTCATCACCGAGGTCATTTTGTTTCAGCTCCGATTACATTACTTTTATTGGAGTTTCCTGACCATCACCCCTGTGGGCAGTGTTATCAATCTACTGAGGTTTGCAGCTACAGACTGTTCTGTCTGGTTCACCGTCATTTTCACCTTTGATCGCTTTGTCGCCATTTGTTGCCAGAAGCTGAAAACTAAATATTGCAGCGGGAAAACTGCGGATATGGTTCTGGCAACAGCCGGCGTCTGGTCTGTGTGAAAAACATTCCCCGCTACTTCACAGCAGCGGGAAAACTGCGGATATGGTTCTGGCAACAGCCGGCGTCTGGTCTGTGTGAAAAACATTCCCCGCTACTTCACAGTGGAACCCTGGACAATCATCGACAATTTCCCGTGGGACTGTGTCACGGTGGGCAGTTATTACACTGACGCCGGGTGGGTGGCATTTGACTGGATCGACACGGTTTTAACTCCGTTCCTCCCTTTCGCTGTAATCCTGCTGCTCAACGCTCTGACAGTCCGCCACATTTTAGTGACCAGTCGGGTCCGTAAGGGGCTGAGGGGTGAGAGAAAGGTGGAGAACCGCAGTGACCCGGAGATGGAGAGCAGGAGGAGGTCTGTGGTGTTACTCTTCACCATCTCCGGCAGCTTCATCCTCCTGTGGCTGACGTTTGTTGTAGAATTCGTCTATTATCAGATCACAGGAATTTGAAATGATCTGAATGATTCTCAACGGATCTTTAGCGACGTCCGGTATTTGCTGAGGAATCTCAGCTGCTGCACCAACACATTTATTTACGCGGTGACCCAGTCCAAGTTCAGGGAGCAGGTGAAGTGCGCGGTGAAATATCCGCTCACGACAGTGCTTCGGCTCATGAATCAATCCGCGCCCTGAGCGCATCCATCCCAGTGGCGGGCGGGCGGGCGCAGTCTCTCCGCTCCGGGCTCCACCCCCCTGGCAACAGGTGACGTCACGTTGGGGTGCGGCAGCCAATCGGATCGGATCGTCCGCTTCCCCTTCGGCCAATCAGTAGCCCCCTTCCCCCGGCAACAGATGATGCTGTATGGGCGGTACACAGCGACCAATCAGAGGTCCCCCACCTCCCATTAGCAACAGGTGATGTCAGAGGACCTGTTCTAGAACCTGGAGCTAGATCAGGATCTCCAGGACTTTGTGTTCTAGATCCAAGATCTCCGCCTCCTCTCTCTCTCCCTCTCTATCTCACACCCTCTCGCTCTCATTCTCTCCCTCTCTCTATCTCCCCCGCTCTCTCCTTCTCTCTCTCTCTTTCTCTCCCCCACCCTCTCACCCTGTCCTCTCCCCCTCTCTCTCTCTCTCCCTCTCTCCCTCACTCCCTCTCTCTCCTTCTCTCTCCCTCTCTCTCTCCCCTCTCTCTCCTTCTCTCTCTTTTTCTCTCTCCCACTCTCTCCCTCTCTCCTCTCCCCCTCTCTCTCTCTCTCCCACTCTCTCCCTCTCCCACTCTCTCTCCCTCTCCCTCTCTCCCCCTCCCTCTCTCTCTCCCTCTCCGCCTCTCTCTCTCAACAGAAGATAACTAAAAAGACAATACGGGGAGAAAAGATGAGGTACGAAGGTAAGCTAGCCAAGAATATAAAGCAGGACAGTAAAAGCTTCTTTACGTATGTGAAGAGGCAAAAATGAGTTCAGACCAAAGTTGGACCCTTGAAGACCGTCTGCACTAAGGAGGACACAAACAATCTTCCTGATATAGTAGTGGCCAGGGGATCTGGGGTGATGGACGAACTGAAGGAAATCCACATTAGGCAGGAAATGGTGTTGGACAGACTGATGGGACTGAAGGCTGATAAATCCCCAGGGCCTGATGGGCTGCATCTCTTTTTCTTTTCGGGTTTCGTTCTCTCTCTTCTCTCAATTGTTTAAGATTTAATTCATTTTTTCCGATCCGATCTCTAGTTTTTTTAAAGCGGTGTTTTGGCCCGTCCTCCGTCCGAGCTGGGCGGAGAGGGGGAACGAGAAAGGAGGAGGGGAGGAGGAGTGGAGAGAAAAAACTGGGATATGGTTAGTTTTACCGTTACATATATATCTTTATACACACGCACACACACACACACACACACACACACACACACACACACACACACACACACACACACACACACACACACACACACACACACACACACACACACACACACAAACACACACACACACACACACAAACACACACACACACACACACACACGCACACACACGCACACACACACACACACACACACACACACACACACACACACACACACACACACACACACACACACACACACACACACACACACACACACACACACACACACCAAACTCTTTATCGGGGGTCTTTTATTGACACATTTCACACAGTTTCGACTAGAAATGAAAGGCGGACATATGTGAGAAAAATATTGCCTTCTTTCATCAATTAGCGTGGACAAGGCTTCAGACAAGAAATGAAAGGCGGACATATGTGAGAAAAATATTG
>JAXLNO010005028.1:100047-272299 GCA_038087875.1 Malacoraja senta
TGCAAACATCAGTACAGCGTTAACACTGCACACAGGGGTGATGGACAGGAAACTCCAATAAAAGTAATGATATCGGATCCAATACAAAATGACCACGGTGATGAGGACCAGTAGATCGGCCGCTGCCATGGCCACCAGGTAGCGAGTGGTGCAGGTGGAGAGGCCACACTTTCCCCGGGACAGGATCACAATCGCCACTAAATTCACTGCGGAAAGACAAGGGAACGGACACTGGGCATTTACTCAACACGGTGTCCGGGGCTGAACACCGGCTCGACTTTCAGCTCAAGATCAGGAGTGTTGGAGTCGGTGGGCGGCTGCTGCAAGTTTAACAATGTCAGAGCCGGCTCCGACTGTGCCCGACCTGCCTGCCTGCTTCAGGGGAGAAGAGATAAGGTGACGGGCCGACGGGGAAAAGGGCGGGGAGGGAACGAGCAGCCACCCTCCCGCTACAATAGGCGTAATGGTCCTTTCTATAGTGAACCCTGCTGCTGCTCACAGTCTGTGATGGGGCCGCTTTCACAGACTTAACCGTGAGCGGCCGGCCCCGTTTAACCAGGGCTCTGGGAACTCGGCATCTGATGGGGACGAGGAGGGAGGCTTCCAGAGGGAAGGCAGGGACAACATGGAATCCGGCAACAGAGTGGCTCCGTTAATGGATTCATTCCATAGTGAGTTCATTAGACAACAGGTGCAGGAGGAGGCCATTTGGCCCTTCGAGCCAGAACCGCCATCAATGTGATCATGGCTGATCATCCCCAATCAGTACCCCGTTCCTGCCTTCTCCCCATATCCCCTGACTCCGCTATTTTTAAGAGCCCTATCTACTCTCTCTTGAAAGCATCCAGAGAACCGGCCTCCACCGCCCTCTGAGACAGAGAATTCCACACTCACCACTCATCACTCTCAAGCTTCCACTGAGGTTATCCCAATGGCTTCTTGATGCAAACTACTTCATCTATTGCATTATCCCCAAACTCTTCCCTTCCAGAACCAGGTTAGCATTCAGCACAGATAAGGTAAATTACTCAGAAAGGACTTTACACAAGAGTAGACAAAAGTGCTGGAGAAACTCAGCGGGGTGAGGCAGCATCTATGGAACGAAGGAACAGGTAACGTTTCGGGCCGAAACCCTTCTTCAGACTGGAAATAGTTACCTATTTCCTTCACTCCATAGATGCTGCCTCACCCGCTGAGTTTCTCCAGCATTGTCTATCTTCGGTTTTCCAGCATCTGCAGTTCATTCTTAAACACTTTACACAAGAGTGCAGCTCGTAGGAGCAGAATTAGGCCATTCGGCCCATCATGTCTACTCCGCCATTCAATCATGGCCGATCTATCTTTCCCTCTCAACCCCATTCTCTTGCCTTCTCCCCGTAACCCCCCGACACCCGCACTAATCAAGAATCTATCACTCTCCGCCTTAAAACTATCCATTGACTTGGCTTCCACCCCCCGTCTGCGGCAATGAATTCCACAGATTCACCACCCTCTGTCTAAAGAAATTCCTCCTCATCTCCTTTCTAAAGGTAAAGGTAAAGCTGGGGGAAGAACGCACTACAATGGCCGCCATATCCAATCATCCCTGATATTCCTCTTTCTCTCCCTCCCCACACAAGGTGCCCTTCACACTTCCCTCCTGAAGCAGAGGCCAATTGTTGCAAATGAGAGTCCACCCCTTCTGGTCCTGACGGTCGACGCAGAAAGCGGAGTAACTCAGCGGGACAGGCAGCATCTCTGGAGAGAAGGAATGGGACACGAAATCCAGACGGTGCCAGGAAAGCAACCTATTATCCCCATGTATGGATGGTGTGGGATATATGTACCAAAGCACAGAGACAGGGGGGCGGGGAGTTAGTCGGGTTAGTTTAGACATACAGCGGCTAATCTCAGCAGACTCAAGATGGTGCAGGTGAAGTAACAACACACACACACACGCCGGTAGATCTGCGGCCACTGGTCCAGGAGATGGATCCGATTATTGACCAACAGGCGGTGGGTGGAATCCCGACTGTGACAGACAGACTCCACAGTGGGACACAGTGTCCACAGGAGCGGGTGTTCACTCTGATCAATAACTCAGACACAGTGAACTTCACAATATGAACTCCTCTCTCCCAGTCACACCGTCCCGGAGAGCTGCCTGCCTGTGTGCCTGTCCCGAGCTCTCGGACAACTCTGGGAAAGGTCCCACTGAAGGCAAGAACAACATTCTAGTGGCTCCCGGCCGGCAGCAGTGAAAGAAAAAGAGGCTTAGTTTCAGCTGTCTGAAAATAAGACAAATCACAGCGTTAATTCACAAATATTTCATTGAGAGGATTGATATTCTTCACATATTCTTGTACAACGATCCTCAGTTGGGAACTTGTAACATGATGAGCATCAGGTCAACACCAGTTAACACACGGAGTTATAAAACTTGAATTGTTCTGCTCACTTACCAGGGACTCCAACGGCAGCAATGATCACGTACACGATTCTCTCCACACGCCAATATTCGTAAAGATGCTGCCCCATTTTCTCTGCCAGCGACGTGTCCCCGTGAGCTACCAGTAATGTCTCGGAATGAAATGCTGAGGCAGAACATTCCTGGAGATTTTATAGCATTTTCCGTCTCCACCGGAACATTAAAGTTTCAACAGAGTTTAAAAATAGAGATGTTGAAATGATTCACAAATAGATGACATCAGCCGAGTGAAATCCCTGCTGAGACAGACAGGTTGTGATTTATTCAGGGAATTGATTGAGAAACTCCAAAGACTGGGAATTGTGGAGATAGATACTGAGGGATGGAAATTGGGAGAGGCGGCATTGTTCCAGCAAAGGGGATATTGTTTCAAACTCCATCGGATCCAACTCACCACCTCATGTTGTTTGTCTGATTTCCTTCAATCCGTTTCACTCAGCAAGGCAATGCCAAATTCCAGGGACCCTCTCAGGGCTTCTGGTGCCCAGTTTGAAGGTGGACTGGACTGGGCGACCTTTGTCCACATGTTGAGGAATTAGTTCAACACATCACCTCGGACTAAAATGCCCCCCCCCCTCCACTCTGCTTCACCACTCAATATGATCGCGGCTTCACTGACTGTGACCTCAACGCACACTCCCGCTGACCCCGGTAACCATTCATTGCCTGCGTGCCTGGAATAGATTTGACTATACCATGGGACAATATCATTCTCTGCCTTCATCACCTCTGAGGAGGAACGACCCAAAGACTCAGGACACTCAGAGAACAGAAACGCTGCCGCCTCAGAATTGTCCTAAACCTAAATAAAATGGCGAATGATGCAGCACCTCACCCTCCTCTCTTTCTCTCTCCCTCCATCCTTACTGATGCCACTCTCTCTGAACAGTTTCTCTCTCTCCTACACTCTCTATTACCCCTCTCTGGGATGCCCTCTCTCCGTCCACTGATGGAGTGACACACAGTGGGATAGTACTGATGGAGGGATAAAATGCGGCAGAACTGACGCAGTGACAAATTGTGGTGGTACTGATGGAGTGACACACTGTGGTGGTACTGATGGAGGGACACACTGTGGTGGTACTGACGCAGTGACACACTGTGGTGGTACTGACGCAGTGACACAGTGTGGTGGTACTGACGGCAGAGACACACTGTGGTGGTACTGATGGAGGGACACACTGTAGTGGTGGTACTGATGGAGGGACACACTGTGGTGGGACTGATGGAGGGACACACTGTGGTGGTACTGATGGAGTGACACACTGTGGTGCTCCTGATGCAGTGACACACTGTGGTGATACTGATGCAGTGACACTGTGGTGGTACTGATGGAGGGACACACTGTGGTGGTACTGATGGAGTGACACGCTGTGGTGGTTCTGATGGAGGGAAACACTGTGGTGGTACTGATGGAGGGACACACTGTGGTGGTACTGATGGAGGAACACACTGTGGTGGTACTGATGGAGGGACACACTGTGGTGATACTGATGGAGGGACACACTGGAGCAGTACTGATGGACTGACGCGCTATGGGGTAGAACAGATGGACTGACATTCCGTGGGGTAGTACTGATGGAAGTGATACTGTGGGGCAGTACTATTGGAATGACACTGTGAAATAGTACTGATGTGGTGACACACCATGGGGTAGTTCTATTGGAAGCACACACTGTGGGGCTGTCGTGACAGACAATAGACAATAAACAATAGGTGCAGGATTGGGCCATTTGGCCCTTCGAGCCAGCATCGCCATTCAATGTGATCATGGCTGATCATCCCCAATCAGTACCCCGTTCCTGCCTTCTCCCCATATCCCCTGACTCCGCTATTTTTAACACCCCAATCTAGTTCTCTCTTGAAAGCATCCAGAGAACCTGCCTCCACCTCCCTCTGAGGCAGAGAATTCCACACTCACCACTCTATGTGAGAAAAAGTGTTTCCTCGTCTCCGTTCTAAATGGCTTACCCCTTATTTTTATACTGTGGCCCCTGGTTCTGGACTCCCCCAACATCGGGAACATGTTTCCTGCCTCTAGTGTGTCCAACCCCTTAACAATCTTATATGTTTCAAAGAGATTCCCTCTCATCCTTCTAAACTCCAGTGTGTACAAGCCCAACCGCTCCATTCTCTCAGCATATGACAGTCCCGCCATCCCGGGAATTAACCTTGTATGGAGTGACCCAGTGCGGCTAGTACAGATGTAATGACATGCTGTGGCGTAGCACTGAAATAATGACAATTTGTGCTAGTCCCCATGGAATGACACACTGTGGTGTAGGCCTGATGAAATGACACATTGTGTTGTAGTACTGATAGAGAGACACATACTCATGTCATGATTCATTCTAGGGTAGTGCTGATGGAGAGACACTCTTGGGTAGTACTGATGTAGTGACACATTCTATGGTAGTACTGATGGAGGGAAACACTGTGGAGTAGTACTGATGGAATGACACTGAGGAGTAGTACTGAAGGTGTGACACGTTGTGGACGTACTGATGGAGTGGCACTCTGGGATAGTACATTTGAAGTGACAAACGGGGTGGGGTAGTACTGATGGAGTAATACACTGTGTGTTAGTACAGATGGAATTACACATTGTGGGGTAGTGTTGATGGAGTGACTTACTGAGGGGGAGCATTGATGGAGTGACCCACTATGGGGTAATACTGATGGAGTGACACACAATGGCGCATTACTGACGGACTGACATATTGTGGGGTGGTACACATGTAGTACTGATGAAGTGATAACATGTATGGTAGCACAAATGCAGTGACACTTTGTAGCGTAAATAGACACCAAATGCTGGAGTAAATCAGCGGGACAGGCAGCATCACGGGGGGGAAGGAATGGGTGACGTTTCGGGGCGAGATCCTTCGTCAGACTGATGTCACAGGAGTGGGCGGGACAGAGATAGAATGTAGTCGGAGACAGTAAGACTGGTGGGAGAACTGGGAAGGGGGATGGAGAAAGATGGAATGCAAGGGCTACTTGAAGTTAGAAAAGCCAATGTTCATACCGCTGGTGTGTTAGCTGCCCAAGCGAAATATGAGGTGCTGTTCCTCCAATTCGCGCTGGGCCTCACTCTGAGCATGGAGGAGGCCCAGGACACCGCGCTCTGTGGTTGTCCTGATGGAGTGGCATAGTTTGGTGTAGTGCTGATGGAGCAACACAATGTGGAGTAGTATTGATGGGGTGACACACTGTGGGGTGGTACTGATGTATGACATATTCTGGAGTAGTTCTGATGGAGGGACACACTGTGAGGTGGTACTGATGGAGTGACACACTGTGGGATAATACTGCTGGAATGATAACCTGTCAGGTAGTTCTGATGGTGACACATTGTGGGGAGGTTCTGATGGAGTAACAAACAGTGGGGTATAACTGAGGGAGTGACACACTGTAGTGTAGTACTGATGGAGTTACACGCTATGGAGTAGTGCTGAAGGGGTCACGCACTGTGGGGTATTACTGATGCAATTGCACACTGTGTAGTGCTGAATGAGTTACACATTGTGGAGTAGTACTGATGGAGTACCACACTGTGGAGTAGTGCTGAAGGGGTCACATCCTGTGGGGTATTTCTGATGGAAAGGCACATTGTGGGTTGGTTCTGATGGTGTGCCACTCTGTGGGGTGGTACTAATGGAGTAACTCTCTGCGAGGTCGTACTGATGGAGTGACATAATCTGGGGTAGTACTGACGTAATGGCATTCAGAGGGGGAGTACTGATGGATTGATGCGATGTGAGGCAGTACTCATTGAGTGACACACTGTGGGATAGTACTGATGGAGTGGCACAAAGTGAGATGGTAAGGAAGGCTTGACACACTGTGGGCTAGCACTGATGTACTAACACATTGTGGGGGCAGTACTGATGGAGTGTCACACTGTGATGTATTACAGTTGTTGTGATACACTGCGGGGTAGTACTGATCGAGTGATGCACTGTGTGTAAGTACTGATGTAGTGGAATACTGTGGGATAGGAGTGACGGGGAGACACTGTGGCATAGTACTGATGGACAGACACTGTGTGACAGAGCTGATGGAATGGCACACTGTAGGATAGCACTGACGGAGTGACAAACTTCGGTGTATTACTGATGGACTGACACACTGTGGGGAAGTACAGATGGAGTGACAAACGTCGGGGTAGTAGTGATGGTGTACACACTGGGTGGGGTAGTACTGATGGAGTAATACACTGTGTGGAGACACAGATGGAATGACACACTGGGGTAGTGTAGATGGAGTGACACGCTGAAGGAGAATTGATGGAGGGACACACTATGTGGTAGTACTGACGGAGTGACACACTATGGTGCATAACTGATGGAGTGACACATTGTGGGGTGGTACTCATGTAGTGTCACGCTGTGTAGTAGTAATCATGAAGTGATAACATGTTTGGTAGCACTAATGGAGACACACTTTAGGGTAGTCATGATGGAATGACAGACTTCGCCGAGGTACTGAGGGAATGACAAACTGTGGGGTAGGACTGACATAGTGATAACCTGTGAGGTAGTTCTGATGGAGTGGCACAGTGGAGTATTACTAATGGAGAGACACTGTGCAATAGTACTGATAGTGTGACACACTGTGTAGTACTGATGGAGTGACATAATCTGGGGTAGAACATAGTGACAGATTTTCATATCGGTTCAAGGCTTCTTTCCTTGAGTCACTATGATTGAAGACAGGGGTTCAGGTGATAATCGAAATGCATTCACGAGCTCTCCCCGAGACATTCAATGCCGTCGAAAGGGAAATCTTCCAAACAGTCTCTTGATTAATAGTTTCTTTATTGTTGTAGCAAAAACAGTAAGATATTCATCCAAACTGCTTCTTGTATAAATATTTTGTTATCTTAAAGGTCTGTCTCACTGTGCGAGTTGACCCACGAGTGACCCCGAGTGAAAGACTCGTGGTTGCGTACGAGACTACAAGTTTATGATCCAGAGTTTAACCGAGTTCCCACGGGTATGTCTAAGTTTCCCCTTTACTTCTCATTTCTGCGATGTTCCAAGTTCGTCTCCCGAGTGTACCAAGTTCCTCTCCCGTTAATCTTGAGGCAACAATGTATATCGACGTGTTGAAAAATCATCACATGTTAAAAAAAATGATGTCATGCTAGCCAAAGAACGTAGAGACTATTGTGTTTGCTGCATGTGTTCTGCACAACCTGATCCGTATCAGAGGTGCAGCTTCAGGATCAGCAACAGCCATGCAGGACGGTGACTTAGTGGACAGTCAAACAGGGAGAATAACACTAGGTGCGTGGAGGAGTGGTACGAACGACGAGACTTTGGTGCCACTGCAGTGTTTTCGAGGTAACACGGGGACCAACAGTGCAAAAGAGCAGAGAGACCATCTCTGCTCCTACTATAATTCAGAATTGGGCAGTGTGCCGTGGCAGGACAGCTTATTTTGAGCGGCTGCCGACCACAGGTACATCACTGCATGAGGAGAGCCCACATGCAGAAAAATCCAGTTAATTTCATGTTTAGTTTAAATCCTGCTGACTTTTCATTGTTTAACTTTAAGTGTGGATTTTATTTTTTATTGTGGTGTAAAAGTAATTTCATTGCATCTGTCTTTCCTTTAAAACGTGGTTATCATGCATCTGCTTATCTGATTGTAGATCTCAAAACTTGTCATTTAGCGCATTGCATTGTATCTTTTATTGCCTGAATTTAGACTAGTGCATTTCTCAGCTGAATTAGTATATAGTGGAAATACTTTTATTTGTGCTTCATTTGTTGATTTTCATGTATGAGAAGCCCTTTTCAGAGTGGTGTTTGCTGTAGTGCTACTTTTCTCAATATGCGCAAAAACGCGTTTTTTATATTGAACAAGAATAAAGACTTTGTTTCACATTCAAGACATTTGTTTCACATAAGACGTTGTCTTATTTTCTGATCTACTGAGAGGTGACAATTTTAAACATTTAAAAAGCACAGCATATGAGGCAGCTGTCCTTAAATCTCTCAAATGATTGTGAGAATCAAGATGTGAATATATTTTGCCTTCCTCTATTTTGTGTTTTATGATGAAAGGAATATTACATTCAAGTCATGAGACTTTGTAGTGATATTAAAATGAAGACTTCCAGACATCAATTTGATCTTGATAGCAAAGAACTCTCTTTTATTGTGCAATGAAGTAAACAAACAGTGAGAATCAAACGGATCAGCAAAAAGCTTTTCAACACAACACAACACAACACAAATTTATATATAAACTTCAAGCAATTTTTTCTTTTCAACCCACTCTGTCACCTTATCAATAACTTGCTTAACTTTGTTAAGCAGAATTTGTCTTTAAAAAGTCTAAGTAACTGATATTTCTGTCCCTGATTATTGTTTCTAAAAAGAATTCCCACGGTAGAATCACGAGTCACAAAGTTAAACGCACGGGCCAGTACGTTCTTTACAACGAGTTTAAATGTTTCAATTTTTAACCACAAGAGTACATTTTACTCGTGGAAAAGTTCAAACATGTTTGAACTTTTGCAAGAGTTAACGAGTTTCACGTGTACCTTCCGTTAGCACCAAGAGTTGCCAAGTTGCTTCCACGAGTTCAGACGTTCCCGCTACGTTAATTGTACGTGATTAACACGAGTTAAATTTGTTTTAAACTCGGGGTCACTCGTGGGTCAACTCGCACAGTGAGACAGCCCTTTTACTCGTAGTCAAACTCGTGCACGATCTAGGGCCCCATGCTTCTTGAAACTAAATTAAAACTACTAGCGAGTCTGCACAAGATCCCAGCCGCAAAGTCGCCTCAGACTACGTATAAATCCCACCCACATAATTACAGGCAGATACATTTTAAATGTAACTGGTTATAGTTTTAACCCACTGAGTTAAGCTCAATGGCTTCAACAGTACTGATGTAATAATACATCACTGTGGGTTTGTACCGATGGAGTGATACACTGTGTGGTAGTACTGAAGGAGTGATACACTATGGGGTTGTACTGATAGAGTGACGCACTGTGGGGTCCATGGGCGTAAACCGCTTTCAAAACATGGGGGGGGGGCGACACAATTTCTTGGTGCCGCACCTACGCACACACACACACAAACACGCGCGCGAGGCATCAACCGTGGGCCTTGTGGACGGTAACATCGGGACCTGACCTGGTTGGTGACCGACTCCGATCTCCAGCAACAGCAGCTTCGTCCGCCCCGAATCGTGGGGCTTCAATCAGCCCATTCCCGGGGCCTTTCATCGCACGGCGGGGCTAAAACTCGGCCACTGGATCTTCCAACGCCCGGCGGGGGCTTCAACATCGGGAGCCTCGATCGCTTCGACGCAGTAATTTGACTGTGGGGCGATGGATGATCCCGCAGCCGAATTTAAGTCGCGCCGGGCGACGAAACGCCCCGCAAACGGGCCGATTCAAGCACCGCTCTATCATCTCCCTCCTCCAATCACAGCGCTCTATACTCAGTCCCACCCACCCCTCACCCTCCTACATCCGCCTATGACCGACAACTCCCTCCTCCACTCATCGCGGCGAATCACATTACCCCACCCCCCACTGCCTGCTGACTGACGTCTCTCCTGTCCAATCGGCGCCCTCGATCATCAGTCCCACCCCCAATGTCTGGCGGAAAGAGCAGATTTTTAAATATTTTTTTTTTCAGCGAATTTAAAAATCCGGATTACATAACATGGGGGGGGGAGGGGATTATCCCTCACCTCTCAAAACATGGAGGTCGTGTTTCCCCCCTGTACCCCCCCCCCTCCCGGGATTTCCGCCTGTGGGAAGAGGGAGGTTAAGAGGGATGGGAAGATGGAAGGGAAGAGGGAGGGGAGGGGCAGAGGGAGGGGA
Source organism: Malacoraja senta (assembly GCA_038087875.1). Taxonomy (NCBI): domain Eukaryota; kingdom Metazoa; phylum Chordata; class Chondrichthyes; order Rajiformes; family Rajidae; genus Malacoraja; species Malacoraja senta. The sequence goes on from JAXLNO010005028.1 coordinate 110,373, forward strand.
GGGGCAGAGGAGAGGAGCAGAGAGAGGCGAAATGGAGTGGAAGATGGAGGGGAAGAGGGAGGGGCAAAGGGCGAGGGTGAAAGAGGGGAAGGTATTTCTTTGATTATCGGCTTTTTTGCATATCTTCCAATTATTTTTACCTAGTACCATCCATATCATTTGTTCCCCTCTCCTCTGACTCTCAGTCTGAAGAAGGGAATCGAGCCGAAACAGGCCCTTCGGCCCACCGTGTCCGCGCTGACCAGCGATCCCCGTAAACTAACACTATCATACAAACACCAGGAACAATTTACTATTCTATTAAACTAATTAATCTACAAAAGTGTGGGATGAAACGGGAGCAGCCGGACAAAATCCACGCAGGTCACGGGGAGAACATATCAACTCCTAACGGACTGCACCCGTAGTCAGGATCGAACCCAGTCTCTGGTGCTGCAAGGCAGTAACTCAACCGCTACGCCACCGTGCCGTCCCAAGTCTGCAGCGTTCACGACAGTCTATGCCGTGCGGCACGGGATATCTATCTATGACTGTCGCAGAGCCATAAAGGATGCCAAGAGGGAATTCCGGACCAAGCTGGAGACCCGAGGCAATGAGACGGATACCCGCAGATTGTGGCAAGGCTTGCACGCTGGAACGGACTACAAAGCGAAGGTGGGCAACATCGATGGCAACAATGGGTCCCTCCCCGAGGAGCTGAATGCATTCTCCGCCCGCTTTGTACAGAATGTCTGGAGGAATATTTACCGCTCCATCAGTCTCGGGTTCACCTGCACTAACGGTTACTGTGGCAGGCTATCCTGAGAGTGAATGTGTGGAGAGCTACTGGCTCGGATGCAGTCCCTTGACTCCTGTACACTCAGAACTGTGCGGCCAAATTCGGCAAAAAGCCACATCTACAAGTCTGCAGGTGACAACTCTGTGGTGGGCGGATCATGAACACTGACGAGACGGAGCACAAGAGGAAGACGGGGAGCTTAGCGACATGGTTGGTGTCCGAAGATCACCCTCTCACTCAATGCCAGCAACATGAAGGAGCTAGTTACTGTCTTCAGGAATCTTGATGGAGTGCCCTGCCCCAATCTGCACTATGGGGCCAAAGTGGAAATGGTTGACAACTTGAAATTCCATGGCATTAATATCACCAAAGATCTGTCGGGCACCGACCATATTGAAGCGTCAGCCACAAAAGCACATCAAAAGGAATCTGAGGAAATTCGGCATGTCACCCATGATTCCTACACACTTCAGGCGTCGGTGCTGGACCCATTGCTGTTTGTCATCTATATCAAGGATTTGGATGAGAACGTATACATCATTAATAAGTTTGCCGATGTCACCATGGTTGGTAGTATTGTCGATAGCGATGATGGTTGTTAAGAATGACAGCAGGACCTTGAGCAGTTGAGCAGGTGGGCTGAGGAGTTGTGTTGGACTTTAATGCTGATAATTGTTAAGTTTTGCATTTTGGGAAGTCAAACCAGCGCAGGACTTACATGGTGAATTGTAGGAGTAAGGGCAGTGTTGTAGTGAAGAGGGATTCAACATTGTAGGTACATACTGTAGCTCCTTGAACGTGGCGTCACAAGTAGATAGGGTGGTCAAGAACGCTTTTGGCACATGGGCCATCATCAATCAGAGTATTGAATATAGATGTAGGGAAGTCATATTACACGTGTACAAGACATTGGTGAGGCTTCACAGAGTGTTGAGTCCAGTTTTAGTCATCCTGTTGGTGGAAAGATAGTGTCAAGCTGGAAGGGGGTACAGAAGAGATTTACTGGGATGTCGCCAGGACTTGAGAGGCTGAGCGAAAGAAGAAGTTTAGGAGGCTGGGTCCTTATTTATTGGAGCACAGGAGGACGTGTATACATGATAATGAGATGAAAATATAGGATAAATACACAAACTTTGAACCAGAGTAGGGGAATCGAGAACAATGGGACATGGCTGAACGCGAGGGGTAAGAGATTTAATAGGAACCTGAGCGGCAAATTCCTCAACTCAATCCACAATGACTCTACCTCGTCAGTCCCTATGTCTTCCCTCGCAAGGGACTGAATTCCATCCCTCACCAGCAGAGCTAACCCCCCACCTGCCTGTCCTTTCTATAGGATGTATAACCCTGAATATCGTTCCCAGGCCCGAACCTCCTGCAGCCACGTCTCAGTAATCCCCACAATGTCATATCTACCAACCCCTAACTGAGCCTCAAGCTCATCTACTTTACTTCTTATACTTCGCGCATTCATATACAATAGTTTTAATTCCTTATGCATCTCACCTTTCACATCGATTCCTATTACGCTTGGCCATACTCTCCTATCCCTTTGTGAGCTTCCTTTCCCGTTAATTCTGGGGTCATTAACCCTCCCTTTAATCCCTTTCCCTTCAACTCCATCCTCGTCTATCTCAATGGCCATGAGGGAGGGGGGGGGTCCAAGAGAATGGGGTCCGTTGGAGACGGGAAAAGGGATCATCAATGGGGGCGAGGACTGCTTCCCATGGAAGAACGGTGTGAGGCGGAGGCGATGGAAGAAGAGTTCCAAATCGCGGCGGGCGCGGAATTCATTGAGGCAGGGATGGAAGGGGACAAAGGTGTGCCCTCTGCTGAGGACAGACCGTTCGGTATCTGAGAGGGGGAGGTCACGGGGGATGGTGAACACACGGCAGGGATGGGGGTTGGGGCCGGAGGAAGGCAGGTGAGTGGACTGAGGCGATGGTGGCCGATTAGGAAAAGGGGAGATGCAACGAGACTTGGGTGTCATGGTGCACCAGTCATTGAAAGTAGGCCTGCAGGTGCAGCAGGCAGTCAAGAAAGTGAACGGTATGTTAGCATTCATAGCAAAAGGATTTGAGTATAGGAGCAGGGAGGTTCTACTGCAGTTGTACAGGGTCTTGGTGAGACCACACCTGGAGTATTGCGTACAGTTTTGGTCTCCAAATCTGAGGAAAGACATTCTTGCCATAGAGGGAGTACAGAGAAGGTTCACCGCGATGGCAGGACTTTCATATGAAGAAAGACTGGATAGACGGCTTGTACTCGCTAGAATTTAGAAGATTGAGGGGGGATCTTATAGAAACTTACAACATTCTTAAGGGGTTGGACAGGCTAGATGCAGGAAGATTGTTCCCGATGTTGGGGAAGTCCAGAACAAGGGGTCACAGTTTAAGGATAAGGGGGAAATCTTTTAGCACCGAGATGAGAATGTTTTTTTTCACACAGAGAGTGGTGAATCTGTAGAATTCTCTGCCACAGAAGGTAGTTGAGGCCAGTTCATTGGCTATATTTAAGAGCGAGTTAGATGTGGCCCTTGTGGCTAAAGGGATCAGGGGGTATGGAGAGAAGGCAGGTACAGGATACTGAATTGGATGATCAGCCATGATCATATTGAATGGCGGTGCAGGCTCGAAGGGCCGAATGGCCTACTCCTGCACCTATTGTCTATGTTTCTATGTCCTCTCCACAACGAATATAAACCTCACCTGCATTTTAATCCCCGCCAACCCCCCACAACACCAAAGCCTCCTGAATCGCAAGCACAGCACCACCGATGGTAGGGTTCGTAACAAAGCAACTATGTCAAAAGTTTTATACACCTTGGTGCAGCGGGCCGAGGCCCCCCTAGATCTCGAGGCCCTACGCTTAAGCTTGTCTGGCTCATACGTAAATGCGGCCCTGGTGGGAGGAAACCGGAGCGCCCGGAGAAAACCCACGCAGGTCAAGGGGAGAGAACGTGCAAACTCCGTACAGACAGCGCCCGTGGTCGGGATGGAACCGGGGTCTCTGGCGCCGTGAGGCGGCAACTCTACCGCTGCGCCATCGTGATGACCAGAGAGGGAGGGAGAGGTGAATACTTCTCTCTCCCTCGTCCATCTCTTCCCTCTCTTCCCTCTCTCGCTCTCTCCCTCTCCCCCTCTCTCCCTCTCTTCCCTCTCTCCCTCTCTCTCTCTCTCTCTCTCTATCCCTCTCTTCCTCATCCCTCTCTCCCTCTCCCCCTCTCTCCCTCACTCCCTCTCTCTCTTCCCTCTCTCCCTCTCTTTCTTCCCTCTCTCCCTCTCTTCCCTCTCCCTCTCTCCTTCATCCCTCTCTCCTCCCTCCCTTCCAAAATTTCTCAAACGTTTCTCAAAAGTTTCTCAAACATTTCTCAAAACTTTTCAAATCTTTCTCAAAACTCTCCCTAACTTTCTCTCACACTCAATCCCTCCCTCTCTAACTCTCTCCCTCTCTCTCTCCCCCCTCCCTCCCTCCTTCCCCCCCTCCTTTTTCCTATCCATCCCACCCTCAATGCATCAAAAAAAAAAAAAAAAAAAACACCCCGGAACCAACATTCGGCGTTTCGCCCTCCACCCGGAAGCCTGAGACCCGCCGTCCCGCTTTGCCAGCCCCGGTGCGCCGCCTTAAAGCGTCCGCCCTCCCGCAGGAAGCGCCTCGGGAATGCAGCTGTGATGAAGCAGGTAAAGATATAAAGCGTTACCTTGCAGCGAGGGAGGCAGCAGTGCAGCCAGTGATGCATGCATTCCCTTTAATGCAGCAGGGGGAGCATGCACAGGCGCTGGCAGGCGGTTCCCCCACATTTTACAACTCACACTATATCCACATTTAATGTGGCCTTGCAGGCCGGGTTCTGTCTCATTTCCAAACCATTTGCCCCAAAAACTCCCCCAAAGTCACCAAACCGACCTTGCGGGACAACGGGGTGGATGCGGGGAGCCTGGAGCGTCCGGAAAGGCCCTCCGGCCATTTCACTCCTGCTAGCCCACACTTGGCATTGTCTGCATTGGACCTTTCTGAATTTGTAGTCAGCAGGGCAGTTCTCTGCATATCGCCAACTTACCGAGTCCACTCTGCCTTGCAACCATGGCTGACCTATCTCCCCCTCTCTTCCCACCTCTCTCTCTCTCCCCCCTCTCTCTCTCTCTCCCCCCTCTCTCTCCCCCCTCTCTCTCCCCCTCTCTCCCCCTCACCTCTCTCTCCCCTCTCTCTCCCCCTCTCTCCCCCTCTCTCTCTCCCCCTTTCTCTCTCCCCCTTTCTCTCCCCCTCTCTCTCCCCCCCTCTCCCCCTCATTTCCCCTCTCCCCCCTCTCTCTCACCCTCTCTCTCACCCTCTCCCTCTCTCTCACCCTCTCCCTCCCTCTCTCCCCCTCTCTGCGTCTCTCTTCCCCTCCCTCTCTCCCCCTCTCTGCCTCTCTCTCTCCCCCTCTTCCTCTCCCTCTCTCTCTCTCCCTCTCTCTCTCTCCCTCTCTCTCTCTCCCCCTCTCTCCCCCCTCTCTCTCTCCCCCGTCTCCCCCTCCCTCTCTGCCCCTCTCTCTCCCTCTCCCTCCATCCCTAATGAGACCACACCTGGAGTATTGTGTGCAGTTTTGGCCTGTTGGCCTTCATTTTTTTAATTTTTTAATTTTTTATTTATTAGAAGTACATTACATTACAACCACATACATTAGTACTCGTCATTTATGTCTTCTTACAATTAATGTACTCCATTTATTTTTTAAACTAGAAAAGGAAAAGATTGAAAGAAAGAAGAAAGTGAAGGAAAAAGTGAGAGTGTAGAAAATGTGACAACAAAAAAGGACGAAGACCCTATAAGAGCAAAATTAAAAACAAAAGAAAAAGAGTTAAGAAATAGACCCTAGAAAAGAAAGAGAAAGAGAAAGAGGAAAAAGAGAGAAACAAATATTTTTATGAGCATTACGCAAATGGGACATACCAACTCTTCAACTATCATCCCCCCCTACCTGACCTCAATTTTTTTTAAAGGTACCTTTGCACCCTATATTTGTAATAATTCTATAAATGCAGACCACGTCAGGTGGAAGTGATCTGGTTTACCTGCTAGGAGGAGTCTTATCTCTTCTAGGTGTAATGTTTCGAACATATTTGAAATCCACATGTTTATAGTTGGTACACAAAAATGCTGGAGAAACTCAGCGGGTGCAGCAGCATCTATGGAGCGAAGGAAATAGGTAACGTTTCGGGCCGAAACCCTTCTTCAGACTGATAGGGGGTGGGGAGAAGAAAGGAAAAAAGGAAAAGGAGGAGGAGGAGCCCGAGGGCTGGGGGAGGGGAGGAGACAACCAGATGGCTGATGAAGGGGAGGGGACAGCCAGGGCTAGCAGAATTGGGAGAATTCAACGTTCAGGCCACCAGGATGTAGACTGTCCAAGCGGAATATGAGGTGCATTTCCTCCAATTTACGGTGTTGCTCGCTGTGGCCATGGAGGAGACCCAGGACAGAGAGGTCAGATACGGAATGGGAGGGGGAGTTGAAGTGCTGAGCCACCGGGAGTTCAGGTTGGTTATTGCGGACCGACCGGAGGTGTTCGGTGAAACGATCGCCAAGCCTCCGCTTGGTCTCACCGATGTAGATCAGCTGGCATCTAGAGCAGCGAATGCAATAGATGAGGTTGGAGGAGATGCAGGTGAACCTCTGTCGCACCTGGAACGACTGCTTGGGTCCTGGAATGGAGTGGAGGGGGGAAGTGAAGGGACAAGTGTTGCATCTCTTGCGGTTGCAAGGGAAAGTACCAGGGGAGGGGGTGGTATGGGAGGGAAGGGAAGAATTGACAAGGGAGTTACGGAGGGAGCGGTCTTTGCGGAAGGCAGACATAGGGGGAGATGGGAAGATGTGGCGAGTGGTGGGGTCACGTTGGAGGTGGCGAAACTGACGGAGGATCACTTGTTGTATGTGACGGCTGGTGGGGTGAAAGGTGAGGACTAGGGGGACTCTGCCTTTGTTGTGAGTGGGGGGATGGGGAGAGAGAGCAGTGTTGCGGGGTATGGCAGAGACCCTGGTGCGAGCCTCATCTATGGTGGAGGAGGGGAACCCCCGTTCCCTGAAGAATGAGGACATTTCAGATGCCCTGGTGTGGAACGCCTCATCCTGGGAGCAGATGCGGCGTAGACGGAGGAATTGGGAGTGGGGGATGGAGTCCTTACAGGAAGCAGGGTGGGAAGAAGTGTAGTCCAGATAGCCATGGGAGTCGGTAGGTTTGTAGTGGATGTCGGTAAGGAGTCTATCACCTGCGATGGAGATAGTGAGGTCAAGGAATGGTAGGGAAGTGTCGGAAATGGTCCAGGTGTATTTGAGTGCCGGATGGAAGTTGGTGGTGAAGCGGATGAAGTCAGTCAGTTGTGTGTGGGTGCAGGATGTGGCACCAAAACAATCATCGATGTAGCGGAGGTAGAGGTCGGGGATGGGGCCCTGGTACGCATTGAACAGGGATTGTTCTACGTACCCGACAAAGAGGCAGGTGTAGCTGGGGCCCATGCGTGTGCCCATAGCTACGCCTTGTATTTGGAGGAAATGGGAGGAGTCAAATGAAAAGTTATTAAGTGTAAGTACCAGCTCCGCTAGGCGGAGGAGGGTGTCAGTGGCCGGGTATAGATTGCTTCTACGGTCGAGGAAAAAACGGAGGGCTTTGAGACCATCCTGGTGGGGGATGGAGGTGTACAGTGACTGGACGTCCATGGTGAAGATGAGGGGGTGAGGGCCTAGAGAGTGGAATGCGCGGAGATGACGGAGAGTGTCTGAGGTGTCTTGAACATAGGTGGGGAGGGATTTAACCAAGGGGGATAGTATGGAGTCGAGGTAGGTGGAGATGAGTTCGGTGGGGCAAGAACAGGCAGAGACAATGGGTCTACCGGGACAGTCAGGTTTGTGGATTTTGGGGAGAAGGTAAAAGCGGGCTGTGCGGGGCTGGGGAACGATGAGGTTGGAGGCTCGTTCGGGCAGGGCGTGGGAGTGGATGAAGTTGGTGATGGTGCTGGAGATGGTGGCCTGGTGCTCGTCAGTGGGGTCATGGTCCAGGGGTAAGTAGGAAGAGGTGTCCGAGAGTTGGCGCGTGGCCTCAGCTTTGTAGAGGTCGACGCGCCAGACTACCACGGCACCTCCCTTGTCGGCGGGTTTGATAACCCAATCTAGGTTGTTGCGGAGTGAGTCGATGGCAGTGCGTTCAAGGGGGGAGAGATTGGAGTGAGACAGGGGAGTGGAGAAGTTGAGGCGGTGGATGTCACGGCGGCAGTTTTTAATAAAGAGTTCTAAAGCCGGAAGGCTGCGAGGGGGGTTCCATGAGGATGGGGTGCGTTGGAGACGGGAAAAGGGGTCATCAGTGGGGAGCGAGGACTGCTTCCCATGGAAGTGAGCTGTGAGGCGGAGGCGACGGTAGAAGCGTTCCAAGTCATGGAGGGCACGGAACTCATTGAGATGGGGACGGAGGGGGACAAAGGTAAGACCTCTGCTGAGGACAGACCGTTCGATGTCGGAGAGGGGGAGGTCGGGGGGGATGGTGAACACCCGGCAGGGATGGGGGTTGGGGCCGGAGGAAGGCAGGTGGGTGTAATGGGGACGAGGCGATGTGTGGTGGGGGGGTGGTGGGTGGTCAGGGGGTGGGGGGGTGAGAGGGCAGTGGTGTGGGTGTGGAAGAGAAGTGGTCCCATAGTTGGAGAGGGATGGGGAAGAATCAGTGGAACTGCCACTGAGATAACCAGGGCTAGGCAGACTAGCGCTAGGACCCAGTGGAGTCAAACCCAGGAGAGTGGGAGTGAACAGCGTGGAGGCTTCAGGCCCAGTACAGAGTCCAGTTTGCAGGTAAGGCGACGGCTGCGGGCTGCTGGAGGGAGGTGCAGTGGCGAGGGTCAGCGGACCCGACGGTCGGGGTCCGTGGGCAGTGTAGTCGGGGTCGGTGGGGCTGGAGGGCGTTGCAGTGGCGAGGGTCGGCGGACCCGATGGTCGGGGTAGGTGGGCAGTAGAGTCGGGGTCGGTGGGGCTGGAGGGCGGTGCAGTGGCGAGGGTCGGCGGACCCGATGGTCGGGGTAGGTGGGCAGTAGAGTCGGGGTCCACGGGCGATGCATGGGAGGTCCCGGTAGGCGGATGGTCGGTGGGGCGGCGCGGTTCGACCAGTCCGGTGAGGCGACGGGGTGAATAGGGTGCGGTGCGGCGGCCAAGTTCGTGGATCCCCGGTCCGGCGGCCGTGTAGAGTGGGCCCGGTCCGGCGGCGATGCTGGGAGGTCCCGGGGGGCGGCGAGGTTCGGAGGAATCGGCGAGGGGAAGGAAGTCCGAGTTACCGTAGAAGCGGCGAGCCTGGGCGTCATCGGTAGGCAGGTGAAGGTCGGCGGCAGCATCGACGTGGAGGTCGGTGAAGGCGACCTCCTGGTGAGTACTGGAGGCGCTCCCCGTGGACAAGATGGCGTCCTGGTGAGTACTGGAGTCGCTCCCCGTGGACAAGATGGCGTCGCGGGACCGGGGCAGGCGATGCGGGCCGGAGTTGGGGCCCGGAGCCAGCGGGCGGTGGAGTCGCGGAGAGTCGGCGGCGGGAGCGGCCTGGAGGCGGGCTAATTTAAGGTCCTTGGTGGAGTTGAGGTGGGCCAGGAATCTTTTATTGAAGAGGTGGATCTTCCGGCGGATAAAGTACAGTTGTGGTCCGTTGCAGGTCTGGGTGAGTGAGGCCCGAAGTTCCGGGAGAGTCAATGCGAGGTCCTGCTGATGCCGGCGCATCGCAGTCAGTGTGGATCTCAGTGCCCGGGTGGAGAATTGTTGGGTATGCCGGTAGATAGCCAGTCGGTACCGATAGTCCGGCTGAGGTCCGAACTGGGAAGTGGGGAACTGGAGCTGGAAGCCATGAGGTATGAGATGGAGGCGCAGGCATGCCCCGAGGAAGCAGATGTGGCTGTGGTATCGAGTTTGGGTAAGGTATAGTTGGTATTGGAGCCTTCTTCCAAAATTTTAGAATTTGCTTTTTTCCAGTTATTAACCCATAGTCTATTAGTTTGTTTTGAAACACATTTAGTTCTGGACCATCTTCCGTTATTCCGAACATAATCCATTCTGCTTTGGGTATCAGTCTTATTTTAAATAACTTTGTAAAGATTTCAAAAATTTCATTCCAAAATTTTTGAATTTTTGTACAGAAAACGAATGAGTGTGCTATAGTAGCTTCTTGGGATTGACATTTATCACAAATAGATGATCATTTGGGGAAATTTTATGAATTTTAGTTTTCGAATAATATAATCTATGTAAAATTTTAAATTGTATTAAAGTGTGTCTTACATTAATCGAACATTTATGCACGTTTAATAAGTGTTCATTCCAACTTTCCTTTGAAATTTTAATAGCTAACTCTTGTTCCCAGTCTCTTCTGATACCCTCCGTAGATGGTATTTGTACATTTAAGATAATATTATACAAATATGATATTAAGTTTGCTGATTCAGCTTTTATCTGCATTGCCTCATCCAATACATCTACTGGGTTATTATAATGATCTTTTGTATATTTTTTCAAATAGTCGCATATTTGAAAATATTTAAAATATTGATTATTTCCGAGTTTATATTTTATTTGTAATTGTTGAAATGAAAGTAATTTTCCAGTTTCATACAAGTCACCAAGCGTTTTAATTCCTAGTCTATCCCAATGTGTAAAAGCTTTATCTATAATAGAGGGATTAAACGAAGGGTTATTAACTATAGGTAATAAAAGTGATAAATTTCTTAATTTTAAATTTTGTTTTATTTGTTTCCAAATTCGGATTGTACTATGAATAATTGGGTTCTTATTATAATTTATATTATTCAATTTCATTGGAGAGAGGAGGATCGCTCCAATGTTTCCAGAGGAGCAATCCTCTTTCTCCATTACAATCCAGTCCACTTGCTGGGCGGAGTTCTCCATCAGTTGAATCATATTTTTAATATTTACTGACCAATAATAATACATAAAATTAGGTAGTGCTAAACCCCCTAATACTTTAGGTTTATTCAGATGAGTTTTTTTGTATTCTATGTGATTTATAGTCCCATATAAATCTATTGATATCTGAGTCGAGTTTAAAAAAAAACTTCTTTGGTAAGTATATAGGAATCGATTGAAATAGGTATAAAATTTGTGGTAGAAAGATCATTTTTATTGCATTTATTCGGCCTATTAAAGACATCGGGAGCGTTTTCCAGAATTTAATTAGTGTGTTTAATTTATTAAGTAGGGGATCAAAATTTGCCTTAAACATACCTTGATATGTTCTGGTAATTTCGATTCCCAAGTATTTAAATTTTTCTGTAGCTATTTTAAAAGGGAATTTTAGAAGATGTGTTGAATCTTTCGGTTTTATTGACATAATTTCACTTTTATTCCAATTTATTCTATATCCAGAAAAAGATCCAAAGTCTTCAATTAAATTTAATATATTTGGTATAGTGATTTGAGGTTTTGTAATGTACAGTAATATATCATCCGTGTATAAAGATATTTTATTATATGAGTCTTTAGTATTATATCCATGGATATCAGGGTGTATTCTAATTTTTTCTGCTAGCGGTTCAATAATGAGAGCAAACAGCTGTGGTGATAATGAGCATCCTTGTCTATTTCCCCTTGATAGTTGGAATTTCGAGGATAATATGTTATTAGTTAGTATTCTAGCTGTAGGTTTGTTATATAGTAACTTGATCCATAGACTAAAATTCTCCCCCAGTTGGAATTTTTGTAATACTTTATCCATATAATTCCATTCTACTTGATCAAATGCTTTTTCATCATCCAGTGAAATAATTGATAATTCTTGATCTTCAGATTTGTGTGAGTGCATTATGTTGAGTAGACGTCTCATATTGTTAGATGAGTATCTCTTAGGGATAAACCTAATCTTCTAGCTAATGTTTTCGCTAATATTTTTTGATCTGTGTTTAACAATGCGATAGCTCTATATGAACCAGGTTCTTCTAAATCTTTGTTTTTCTTAGGTATTAGTGTAATCGTTGATTCCGCTAATGTATCAGGTAGTATTAGTTTTTTATATTGGTACATTTTTTGTAATCTTGGTATTATTTTATCATAAAAGCTTTTATAAAATTCATTAGTAAATCCATCAGGGCCTGGTGTTTTTCCATTCTTTAGTGAGTTTATTGTATCTTCTAATTCCTTAATTGAGATTTGTGCACCCAATTCCTCTTGTTCCTTCAGCTCTAACTTTGGAAGATTACAATTATCCAAAAACTTTGTGATATTATTGGAATCAATTGTCGTTTAAGATGTATACAAATTCTCATAAAATTGCGCAAATCTTTTATTAATATCCTTCGGTGTTGTTAATAATTCCCCTTTATCTGATTTGATCTTTGGTATAGTATGTTCCTTTTCTCGTTTTTTTTAGCTGGCGAGCCAAAAGTTTATGCGGTTTATCCCCAAATTGTTGGCCTTCATAACAAGAGGAGTTGTGTAGCAAGTCAAGTCAAGTCACATTTATTTATATAGCACATTTAAAAAACAACTCTCGTTGGCCAAAGTGCTTTACATTTTGTATAGGAGCAAAGAGGTCCTTCTGCAGTTGTACAGGGCCCTGGTGAGACCACACCTGGAGTTTTCCATCCGCAGTTCACACTTCAAATTAAGTGGGCTTGAGGAAGCCACTGATTGGTGGAAACGGACTAGGGTAAGCCGCTGATTGGCTTGTACCCAGGGTAAGGCTTTGTATTGTATCCAGGGTAAGGCTTTGTATTGTATCCAGGGTAAGGCTTTGTATTGTATCCAGGGTAAGGGGGGAGAATGAGGGACAGGGCAGTTTACTGTTCTGAATGTCAGATGTGGGAGGTCATGGAGTCTGATAGCCCTCCAGACGTCCACATTTGCGCCAGGTGTGTCCAGATGGGGCTCCTAAGGGACCGTGTTAGGAACCTGGAGCAGCAGCTCGATGACCTCTGTCTGATCAGGGAGAGTGAGGAGGTTATAGAGAGGAGTTATAGGGAGGTGGTCACTCCAAGACCACGGAAGGCAGACAAGTGGGTCATTGTCAGGAAGGGCAATAGGCAGAGGCAAGGACTAGTGAGTACCCCGGTGGCTGTACACCTTGAAAATAAGTACTCATGTTTGAGTACGGTTGGGGGGGACAGTCTATCTGGGGGTAGTGACAGCGGCTGGGCCTCCGGTACAGAGACCGGCCCTGTTGCTCAGAAGGGTAGGGAAAAGAAGAGGAGGGCAATAGTAATAGGGGACTCTATAGTTAGGGGGTCAGATAGGCGATTCTGTGGACACAGTCAGGAGACCCGGATGGTAGTTTGCCTCCCTGGTGCCAGGGTCAGGGATGTGTCTCAACGCGTCCAAGATATCCTGAAATCGGAGGGAGGGGAGCCTGAGGTCGTGGTACATATAGGTACCAATGACATAGGCAGAAAGAGAGAAGAGGTCCTGAAAGGAGAATTTAGGGAGTTGGGAGGAGAGTTAAGGAGAAGGACCGCAAAAGTAACAATCTCAGGATTATTACCTGTGCCACGAGACAGTGAGAGTAGGAATGGAATGAGGTGGAGGATAAATGCGTGGCTGAGGGACTGGTGCAGTGGGCAGGGATTCAAGTTTCTGGATCATTGGGACCTCTTTTGGGGAAGGTGTGACCTGCACAAAAAGGACGGGTTGCACTTGAACCCGAGGGGGACCAATATCCTGGCGGGGAGATTTGCAAAGGCAACTGGGGAGACTTTAAACTAGAACGGTTGGGGGGAGGGACTCGAATAGGGAAAGCTAGTAGTCAGGGTGTGAGGCAGGAGGCAGAGAAGGGAAGGACTCGGACCCAAAATGTAGGGGAGAAAGAAGAAAAAGATAATAAACAGAGAATAAGTGATGGTGGGTTTCTTAAATGTGTATATTTAAATGCTAGGAGCATTGTAAGAAAGGTGGATGAGCTTAGAGCCTGGATTGACACCTGGAAGTATGATGTTGTGGCGATCAGTGAAACATGGTTGCAGGAGGGCTGTGAGTGGAAAGTAAATATTCCAGGATTTCGTTGCTTTAGGTGTGATAGAGTTGGAGGGGCAAGAGGTGGGGGTGTTGCATTGCTTGTCAAGGAAGATATTACAGCAGTGCTTTGGCAGGATAGATTAGAGGGCTCGTCTAGGGAGGCTATTTGGGTGGAACTGAGAAATGGGAAAGGGGTAGCAACACTTATAGGGGTGTATTATAGACCGTCTAATGGAGAGCGAGAATTGGAAGAGCAAATATGTAAGGAGATAGCAGATATTAGTAGTAAGCACAAGGTAGTGATTGTGGGAGATTTCAATTTTCCACACATAGACTGGGAAACACATTCTGTAAAAGGGCTGGATGGTTTGGAGTTTGTAAAATATGTGCAGGATAGTTTTTTGCAGCAATACATAGAGGTACCTACAAGAGAAGGGGCAGTGCTGGACCTCCTGTTAGGAAATGAGACAAGGCAGGTGGCGGAGGTATGCGTTGGCGAGCACTTTGGGTCCAGTGATCACAATACCATTAGTTTCAATATAATTATGGAGAGGGTCAGAACTGGACCTAAGGTTGAGATTTTTGACTGGAGAAAGGCTAACTTTGAGGAGATGCGAAAGGATTTAAAAGGAGTGAATTGGGACATGTTGTTTTATGGGAAGGATGTAGAAGAGAAATGGAAGACATTTAAAGTTGAAATTTTAAGAGTACAGAATCTTTATGTCCCTGTTCGGTTGAAAGGAAATAGTAAAAATTGGAAAGAGCCATGGTTTTCAAGGGAAATTGGACACTTGGTTCTGAAAAAGAGAGAGAGCTACAATAATTATAGGCGGCATGCAGTAAATGAGGTGCTGCAGGAGTATAAAGAACGTAAAAAGAATATTAAGAAAGAAATTAGAAAAGCTAAAAGAAGATATGAGGTGGCTTTGGCAAGTAAGGTGAAAGTAAACCCAAAGGGTTTCTACAGCTATATTAATAGCAAAAGGATAACAAGGAATAATATTGGTCCATTAGAGAGTCAGGGTGGACAGCTATCTGCAGAGCCAAAAGAGATGGGGGAGATATTGAACAATTTCTTTTCTTCGGTATTCACCAAGGAGAAGGATATTGAATTATGTGAGGTAAGGGAAACGAGCAGAGTAGCAATGGAAACTATGAGATTCAAAGAAGAGGACGTGTGGACACTTTTGAAAAATATGAAAACGGATAAGTCTCCAGGTCCTGACAGGATATTCCCTAGGACATTGAGGGAAGTTAGTGTAGAAATAGCAGGGGCTATGACAGAAATATTTCAAATGTCATTAGAAACGGGAATAGTGCCGGAGGATTGGCGTACTGCGCATATTGTTCCATTGTTTAAAAAGGGTTCTAAGAGTAAACCTAGCAATTGTAGACCTGTTAGTTTGACGTCAGTGCTGGGCAAATTAATGGAAAGGATACTTAGGGA
This sequence comes from Malacoraja senta, assembly GCA_038087875.1. NCBI lineage: Eukaryota > Metazoa > Chordata > Chondrichthyes > Rajiformes > Rajidae > Malacoraja > Malacoraja senta. Next base: position 125,549 of record JAXLNO010005028.1, read on the forward strand.
TAATATATATAAGCATCTGGATAAACAGGGTCTGATTAAGAACAGTCAACATGGATTTGTGCCTGGAAGGTCATGTTTGACTAATCTTCTTGAAATTTTCGAAGAGGTTACTAGGGAAATTGCAGTGGATGTTGTCTATATGGACTTCAGTAAGGCCTTTGACAAGGTTCCTCATGGAAGGTTTGTTAAGAAGATTCAATTGTTGGGTATTAATGGTGGAGTAGCAAGATGGATTCAACAGTGGCTGAATGGGAGATGCCAGAGAGTAATGGTGGATGGCCGTTTGTCAGGTTGGAGGCCGGTGACTAGTGGGGTGCCTCAGGGGTCTGTGTTGGGTCCACTGTTGTTTGTCATGTACATCAATGAACTGGATGATGGTGTGGAAAATTGGATTAGTAAGTATGCAGATAATACTAAGATAGGTGGTGTTGTGGATAATGAAGTAGAATTTTTTTAATTTTATTATTTTTAATTTTTATTTCGAACGATCAAAAAAAGAAGAAAAGAAAAGATGATAATGAACAATAAACAAAGGAAAACCATACACATACATATATACATACACAAACACATACACACATACATACATATACATGTACATACACACACACATACACACACACATATACACACACACACAACACACACGTACATACATAAATTAAAAAATCAAAAGCCAATTTCAACATAATACACATTAGACTCGTTCGAAAAGGGATAGAAAGAAGCCTATGCTTGTCAAGTCCTACCCCCATTCTTCACCATTAACAAATGCAAAATTCAATAAAATAAACTAAACAGACAATTCAAATAAAACTACTCCAATCAAGCTACTAAGAAAAAAAGAATAAAAAAAGAAAAGAACAAAAAGAACAAGCACCATTAACATCTGTGAGATTTACATTCTCCTTCCTCATTACTGTACTTTTCAAAGATATATCTTTTGTACATTTTTTTAAATTGCATTATATTCATACTTTGTTTAATCGTTTCGTCAAGACCATTCCACAAAACCACCCCCCAAATGGAAATACACATACTTTTTAAATTGGTCCGAGCATAATGCTGTTTCAAGTTTAGTTTCCCTCTTAAGTTATAACCCCCCTCTCTGTCTTTGAACAGTTTTTGTATGTTTACAGGTAGCAGTTTATTTTTTGCTTTATAAATTATTTGTGCAGTCTTAAATTCTACCAGATCCTTAATCTTTAAGGTGTGTAATTTTAAATACAGTATATTAGTGTGTTCATGATATCCTACATTGTTTGCTATACGAATAGCTCTTTTTTGTTGTGTGCTTAGTGATTGTAAGGTGGTTTTGTAGGTGTTGCCCCATACTTCCACACAGTAATTTAAATACGGTAACACAAGTGAGCTGTACAGAATATACAGTGCTCTCTCATTCAAAACATGCCTTGCTTTCCCCATCACTCCAATACTCCGTGCTACTTTTGCTCTCACATGTTTTATATGGGGTTTCCAGCAGATTTTGTGATCAAGAATCACACCCAGAAATTTATTTTCATACACTCTTTCTATTTCAACATTATTTATCATTACTTTTACATGTGTATTTATTTTGCGTTTTCCAAACAGCATAAGTTTGGTTTTGTTTAAATTTAATGATAATTTATTCAAATCAAACCATGTTTTTAAATTACTCATTTCTGCTGTGACCACCTCCAAAAGCTGCTGCAAATTGTCCCCATCACAGAAAATATTAGTGTCATCTGCAAATAACACAAATTTCAAGAGGTTTGACACCCTACATATATCATTAATATACAAAATAAATAATTTGGGGCCCAAAACCGACCCCTGTGGGACTCCACAAGTTATTTCTAAGCAAGTTGATTTGCAATCCCCTATTTGCACAAACTGATGTCTTTTACTTATGTAGCTTCTCATCCACTCTAGTACAACCCCTCTGATTCCATACTTTCCAGTTTTTTGATTAGCAAATGATGATCAATAGTATCGAATGCTTTTTTCAAATCTATAAATACACCCACTGCATATTTCTTGTTATCTATAGAACTGGTAATGTCTTCAATTAACTCCATTAATGCCATGGATGTCGATCTGTTTGACCTGAATCCATATCAACTATCAACTAGCAATTCGTGCTTCTCGAGAAAGTTATCTAATCTACTTACCTACAGTTTTTCTAATATTTTTAAGAACTGAGAGAGTAACGACACCGGCCTGTAATTTGTAAATTGATTTCTGTCTCCAGCTTTGTATAGTGGGATGACTTTGGCAGTTTTCATTTTACATGGAAATACACCAGTTTTGAAAGATAAATTGCAAATTTTCAAAGTCTACAGAGAGATTTAGGCCATTTGGAAGAGTGGGCTGAAAGATGGCAGATGGAGTTTAATGCTGATAAATGTGAGGTGCTACATCTTGGCAGGACAAATCAAAATAGGACGTACATGGTAAATGGTAACGAATTGAGGAATGCAGTTGAACAGAGGGATCTAGGAATAACTGTGCATAGTTCCCTGAAGGTGGAATCTCATGTAGATAGGGTGGTAAAGAAAGCTTTTGGTGTGCTGGCCATTATAAATCAGAGCATTGAGTATAGAAGTTGGGATGTAATGTTAAAATTGTACAAGGCATTGGTGAGGCCAATTATGGAGTATGGAGTACAATTTTGGTCACTTAATTATAGGAAGGATGTCAACAAAATAGAGAGAGTACAGAGGAGATTTAAGAGAATGTTGCCTGGGTTTCAGCAACTAAATTACAGAGAAAGGCTGAACAAGTTAGGTCTTTATTCTTTGGAGCGCAGAAGGTTAAGGGGGGACTTGATAGAGGTCTTTAAAATGATGAGAGGGATAGACAGAGTTGACGTGGATAAGCTTTTCCCATTGAGAGTAGGGAAGATTCAAACAAGGGGACATGACTTGAGAATTAAGGGACAGAAGTTTAGGGGTAACATTAGGGGGAACTTCTTTACTCAGAGAGTGGTAGCTGTGCGGAATGAGCTTCCAGTGGAAGTGGTGGAGGCAGGGTCGATTTTATCGTTTAAAAATAGTTTGGATGGGTATATGGACGAGAAAGGAATGGAGGGTTATGGTCTGAGTGCAGGTAGATGGGACTAGGGGTGAAAAAGTGTTCAGCATGGACTTGAAGGGCCGAGATGGCCTGTTTCCATGCTGTAATTGTTATATGGTTATATGGTTATTGTGTGCAGTTTTTGTCCCCTAATTTGAGGAAGGACATTCTTGCTATTGAGGGAGCCCAGCGTAGGTTCACCAGGTTAATTCCCGGGATGGTGGGACTGTCATATGCTGAGAGAATGGAGCGGCTGGGCTTGTACACTCTGGAGTTTAGAAGGATGAGAGGGTATCTTATTGAAACATATAAGATTATTAAGGGGTTGGACACGCTAGAGGCAGGAAACATGTTCCCGATGTTGGGGTACTCCAGAACCAGGGGCCACACACAGTTTAAGAACAAGGAGTAAGCCATTTAGAACGGAGACGACGAGAAACTTTTCCACCCAGAGAGTTGTGAATCTGTGGCCATTTGGGACTGAGATGAGGAGAAACTTTTCCACCCAGAGAGCTGTGAATCTGTGGCCATTTGGGACTGAGATGAGGAGAAACTTTTCCACCCAGAGGGTTGTGAATCTGTGGGATTCTCTGCCTCAGAGGGCGGTGGAGGCCAGTTCTCTGGATACTTTCAAGAGAGAGCTAGATAGGGCTCTTAAAGACAGCGGAGTCACGGGATATGGGAAGAAGGCAGGAACGGGGTACTGATTGGGGATGATCAGCCATGATCACAGTGAATGGAGTTGCTGGCTCGAAAGGCCGAATGGCCTCCTCCTGCACCTGTTGTCTATTGTCCAGTGAAGGTGATTTGACTCTATTGCTGGTAGACAAAAATGCTGGAGAAACTCAGCGTGTGAGGCAGCATCTATGGAGAGAAGGAAATGGTTCTTGAGTCTGAAGAAGGGTCTCGACCCGAATCGTCAACTATTCCTTCGCTCCGTACATGCTGCCTCACCCGCTGAGTTACTCCAGCATTTTGTGTCTACCTTCGATTTTCCAGCATCTGCAGTTCCTTCTTAAACATTTAGACGATATTGTTGTCTCGTTTATTCCATTCCATTGCGGTTCTTACAAATAACGAGTCCTTATAAATATCTGTCCTGGCCAATGGTGTTTCTATTTGCAGATCATTTCTCTTTCCTGTCCTATGTGTTGAGTACGTTATGTATCTATCTTCAGTTACGCCCACAGTTGACAGGAATGGGTCTATGTTCAAACAAATCCTCTGTCCCAGAGAGAGTGAGAGAGAGAGAGAGAGACAGAGTGATACAGCGTGGAAACAGGCCTACGGCCAAACTTGCCCACACCGGCCAACTTGCCCCATCTACACTAGTCCCATCTGCTGCCCGCGTTTGGCCCATTTCCCACCAAACCTGTCCTATCCATGTACCTGTCCAAGTGTTGTGATAGTCCCTGCCTCAACTACCTCCTCGGCAGCTCGTTCCATACACCCACCACCCTCTGTGTGCAAAAGTTGCCCCTCAGATTCCTATTCACTTTTTCCCGCCCCCGCATCTCTCACCTTAAACCCGTGTCCTCTGGTCCTCAATTCCCCTACTCTGGGCAAGAGACTCTGTGCGTCTACCCGATCTATTCCTCTGGTGATTTTGTACACCTCTATAAGATTGCCCCTCATCCTCCTGCGTTCCAAGGAATAGAGTCCCAGCCCTCCCCAACCTCTCCCTGTAGCTCAGGTCCCTCGAGTCCCGGGAACATCATCGTAAATCTTCTCCATGCCCTTTCAAAGCTTGACGACATATTTCCTATAACACAGGGCCCGGAACTGAACTCAATACTCTAAATGTATCTGGACTTTCAGAAGGCTTTCGACAAGGTACCACATAAGAGATTAGGATACAAACTTAAATCACACGGTATTGGGGGTTCAGTATTGATGTGGATAGAGAACTGGCTGGCAAACAGGAAGCAAAGAGTAGGAGTAAACGGGTCCTTTTCACAATGGCAGGCAGTGACTAGTGGGGTACCACAAGGCTCAGTGCTGGGACCCCAGCTATTTACAATTTATATTAATGATCTGGACGAGGGAATTGAAAGCAACATCTCCAAGTTTGCGGATGACACTAAGCTGGGGGGCAGTGTTAGCTGTGAGGAGGATGCTAGGAGACTGCAAGGTGACTTGGATAGGCTGGGTGAGTGGGCAAATGTTTGGCAGATGCAGTATAATGTGGATAAATGTGAGGTTATCCACTTTGGTAGCAAAAACGGGAAGGCAGACTATTATCTAAATGGTGGCCGATTAGGAAATGGGGAGATGCAGCGAGACCTGGGTGTCATGGTACACCAGTCATTGAAAGTAGGCATGCAGGTGCAGCAGGCAGTGAAGAAAGCGAATGGTATGTTGGCCTTCATAGCAAGAGGATTTGAGTATAGGAGCAGCGAGGTTCTACTGCAGTTGTACAGGGTCTTGGTGAGACCACACCTGGAGTATTGCGTACAGTTTTGGTCTCCAAATCTGAGGAAGGACATTATAGCCATAGAGGGAGTGCAGAGAAGGTTCACCCAGACCTGCCTGGGATGTCAGGACTTTCATATGAAGAAAGACTGGATAGACTTGGCTTATACTCGCTAGAATTTAGGAGATTGAGAGGGGATCTTATAGAAACGTACAAGATTCTTATGGGGATGGACAGGCTAGATGCAGGAAGATTGTTCCCGATGTTGGGGAAGTCCAGGACAAGGGGTCACAGCTTAAGGATAAGGGGGAAATCCTTTAAGACCGAGATGAGGAAAAACTTTTTCACACAGAGTGGTGAATCTCTGGAACTCTCTGCCACAGAGGGTAGTTGAGGCCAGTTCATTGGCTATATTTAAGAGGGAATTAGATGTGGCCTTGTGGCTAAAGGGATCAGGGGGTATGGAGAGAAGGCAGGTACGGGATACTGAGTTGGATGATCAGCCATGATCGTATTGAATGGCGGTGCAGGCTCGAAGGGCCGAATGGCCTACTCCTGCACCTAATTTCTATGTATCTATGTAAATGCAGCCTCACCAACATCTTGTACAACTGCAACGATCCTCCCGACGAGAGCGAGAGCGAGAGAGCGAGAGCGAGAGCGAGAGCGAGAGCGAGAGCGAGAGAGAGAGCGAGAGAGAAGAGAGAGAGAGAGAGAGAGAGAGAGAGAGAGAGAGAGAGAGAGAGAGAGAGAGAGAGAGAGAGAGAGAGAGAGAGAGAGAGAGAGAGAGAGAGAGAGAGAGAGAGAGAGAGAGAGAGAGAGAGAGAGAGAGGAGAGAGAGAGAGAGAGAGAGAGAGAGAGAGAGCGAGCGGCGAGAGCGAGAGCGAGAGCGAGAGTTACAGAGAGAGAGAGACGAGAGGGACAGAGAGAGGGAGAGACAGACAAAGATAAACAGAGAGAGAGAAAGAAAAGGAGAAGAGAGAGACAGAGAGTGACAGAGAGAGGGTGCTGGAGTAACTCACGGGTCAGGCGCCATCTGTGGAGAGAAGGAATGGGCGCATTTTGGGTCGAGACCCTTCTTTGGTTAGTTTAGTTTAGAGATGCAGCGCGGAAACAGGTCTTTCGGCCCACGGACTCTGCGCCGACAGCGATCACCCCGTACACTAGCACTATCCTACGCACACAGGGACAATTTAACAAGTTTGCGGAGGCCGATTAATCTACAACCATGAACGTCTTTGAAATGTTGGAGGAAACTGGAGCACCCGGAGTAAAAACCCACGCAGGTCAAGGGGAGAACGTAAAACCCCGCACAGACAACACCTGTAGTCAGGATCGAGCCTAGGTCTCTGGCGGTGAGGCAGCAACTGTACCGCTGCGCCAATGTGCCGCGCAGAATTATATAACGGTTTCCTCCGCCATAAAACGCACCCAATATGTGCTAGTAATGTCCTGTTTGCCAGCTTGTTGACTCTCTGTGTTCCCCTCCTGCAGGGTTTTAGGAGCCGTTGCTGTGGACGGAGAGACGGGGACATGAGCGGCTATTGCGGGCGGCCTGGGTGCCGGTGAGCCCCCCCCCCCCCAAACTGCTTATGTGTGTGGGCTGAGCTTCGAGGGGCTGAGCTTCGATGGAGGACCACATGCGGTGGCACAACAAGGAGAAGCGTTATGAGTGCGACGTGGGTGGCAAGGCCTGGCAGAGGCCGAGCAAGCTGGAGATCCACCGGCGGGTTCACATGGGAGAACGCCCCTTCGACTGCTCGGAATTCGGCAAGAGCTTCAAGTCGTCAACGGAACTGAAGGTGCACAGATGCCTGCACACCGGGGTACCACGCTACACCTGCAGCGACTGCGGCAAGGGCTTAACCTCCTCCAGCAAGCTGCTGGTGCACCATCGCTCCCACACTGGCGAGCGCCCCTACACCTGCAGCGACTGCGGCAAGAGCTTCAAGTCGTCAACGGAACTGAAGGTGCACAGGCTCCTGCACACCGGGGAACGACCCTACACCTGCAGCGACTGCGGCAAGGGCTTCACCCAGTCCAGTCACCTGCTGTCCCACCAGCGCACACACACCGGCGAGCGCCCCTACACCTGCGCCCAGTGCGGCAAGGGCTTCACCCAGTCCAGCTACCTGCTGTTCCACCAGCGCACCCACACCGGCGAGCGTCCGTACACCTGCACCCAGTGCGGCAAGGGCTTCACCCGCTCCAGCAACCTGCTGGAGCACCAGCGCACCCACACCGGCGAGCGTCCCTACACCTGCACCCAGTGCGGCAAGGGCTTCACCCTCTCCAGCATCATGCAGTCCCACCAGCGCACACACACCGGTGAGCGCCCCTACACCTGTACCCAGTGCGGCAAGGGCTTCACCCAGTCCGGTCACCTGCTGTCCCACCAGCGCACCCACACAGGTGAGCGTCCCTACACCTGCACCCAGTGCGGCAAGGGCTTCACCCGCTCCACCTATCTGCTGTCCCACCAGCGGGTGCACGCCGGCGACTGTTGCACGCCGGCGACTGTGCCGTCCCCAGCCCGGTGTGTGGAGAGCGCTTTACCATGGCCTCCCACGCCCTGTCTCACCAGTGCGTGCACACCAGTGGCCAGCCCTACAACTGCCCGTACTGCGGTGAGGAGTTTGACAGCTCGCGGGGGTTGCGGCAGCACCGGCGGACCCACGCCAGCGAGCAGCTGCTCCCACTGTGACAAGAGAGCATGGGGGCTGCGGGTACACCAGCGGTTACACACCGGAGAGACACCCTTTGTGTGCGCTGAGTGTGGCAAGGGTTTCACCAGCATGTCCAGCCTGTGGCAGCACCGGCGTACCCACAGCGGTGAGCGTCCCTTCCCCTGCCCGTCCTGTGGAAAGGGCTTCACCGGACTTGACCACCTGCTGGAGCACCGGCGAGTCCACACCGGCCAGCACCCCTCCACCTTCCCGCTCTGTGGCAAGGCCTTTGCCCGCTCCTCCAGCCTGCTGGCACACCGTTGCTTTTAAATGTGCTGAATAACAGAAAGCAGTCAAATTTAAAAGAGAATTTTCCCAGCAGAATAAAGTTATGGAAATCTTAAAAGCTTGGTTTGTACTAATCATTGAAACAATGTATTGACAATGTATTAACATAGAGATGTATTGTCTTGGCATAGCACCATAGAAACATAGAAACATAGAAAATGGGTGCAGGAGTAGGCTATTCGGCCCTTCGAGCCTGCACCGCCATTCAATATGATCATGGCTGATCATCCAACTCAGTATCCTGTACCTGCCTTCTCTCCATACCCCCTGATCCCTTTAACCACAAGGGCCACATCTAACTCCCTCTTAAATATAGCCAATGAACTGGCCTGAACTACCTTCTGTTGCAGAGAATTCCAGAGATTCACCACTCTCTGTGTAAAAAATGTTTTTCTCATCTCAGTCCTAAAAGATTTCCCCTTTATCCTTAAACTGTGACCCCTTGTTCTGGACTCCCCCAACATCGGGAACAATCTTCCTGCATCTAGCCTGTCCAACCCCTTAAGAATATTGTAAGTTTCTATAAGATCCCCCCTCAGTCTTCTAAATTCCAGCGAGTACAAGCCGAGTCTATCCAGTCTTTCCTCATATGAAAGTACTGACATCCCAGGAATCAGTCTGGTGAACCTTCTCTGTACTCCCTCTAGGGGAAGAATGTCCTTCCTCAGATTAGATATGTGTCTGAACTGCCTGTCCCAGCTAAGGACAAGGTTGTGGCTTTCATCCAAGTCTTACAAGCTTGTTTTAGTTCACAGACGGATGCCCATTCTGGAACCAAGATGGAAGTGATGTGTAAACAAAATGGAGTTAGTTGTCCTTCCGGAATGGGCAGCTGTACTGAAGCTGTGACAAGATTTGAGAATAAGGCTGACATTGCAAATATATGGGCCAGCCTCCCTTGTTTCCCTTAGGCTACGGATCTTTCACTCAGATTTAGGTGTTTCTTGATAAGAAAATGTATAATTACACAAACTTTCCTTTGTTCTTGGAGTGGAGCCCGAGAAGCACTGAGCAACGTGTGTGCTCTTTGTAGATCTCGCCACTCCCCTCTGGCAAATTGATTAAAAGATTGCTTTTGGTTTACCTTTAACAATTTTGTTGCTGTCTGCTTTCTTTAAGGGACGAACTTTGACAACTGTGCTCTTTGGAATTCTTCAGAATTAAGGTGCACTATCAATAATGAAAGAAAATGCCAACCATCTCCAGAAATGATAAGAAATTATTCTCGCCTCCATGCATATTTGTCGCCATAGGGCAGTCGGACACCTCCCCGCTACTTCAAAGATAGTTCCTGCACTTGGCAATATCGTTTGGTGTTTGCCGGCAGCAGGGAGACAGGCAGCTCGGCACCCGGGTGAATCACCCATGTGGGGTCCGGGGGGTGGGGGGGGTGAATCACCCCATGTGGGGATCCGAGGGGTGGGGGTGAATCACCCCATGTGGGGTCCAGGGGGGGGGGAGAATCACCCCATTGTGGGGGTCCGGGGGGTGGGGGGTGAATCACCCCATGTGGGGGTCCGGGGAGGGGGGGTTGAATCACCCTGGTAGGGGGGTCATAGTCAGTGACTCTGGGTGGGTGGAGGGACCAGACTGTCCCCAACTCTGTTGCAGCTGACGGGGATTTTGCCGGGTTTATGGCCCCGTGTGTCCCGCTGCCCAGAGCCGCGGCCCCGCTCCACCCGGCCCCGTGTGTGTGTGTGTGTGTGTGTGTGTGTGTGTGCGCGCTGCCGGCCCACAGCCCATTACAGTGCGATGGGAGCCAGGCCAGCTTGCGGGGCGTAAGGGGAATGGGAGGTAGCCACCTTGGGGGCGTAAGGGGGATGGGAGGTAGCCACCTTGGGGGAGTAAGGGGGTTTGGAGGTAGGAGTAAGGGACAGGCGAAACTGACAGCCCCGCAACACCATTGCTGCCACGAGGAGCAGCACAAACACTTAACCGCCTTCCTGACCGATCTCGGGCCTGGACCACCAAGGATGCCGCTGTCGTCGACCTTCCCGTGCGGCCTCACCCGTGGCCGTTGCCGCCGACCTTCACCGACTCACCGACATCCGTCGACCCTCGCTGCCTTCCCGTTCATCCGCTGACCGGCAATTCGCCCGCGTGCCATTCCACTCCCCACGGCCTCGACCAGCGACTCTGCCGACCCACAGGGAAGCTCAATCGGTGCAGGCGTAAAGGCCATTCGGCCCTTCGAGCTAGCACCTCCATTGAATGTGATCATGGCTGATCATCCACAACCAGTACCCTGTTCCTTCTTCTCCCTTATCCCTGAGTCCGCTATCTTTAAGAGCTCTATCTAGGTCTCTCTCGTAGTAACATAGAAACATAGAAAATAGGTGCAGGAGTAGACCATTCAGCCTGCACCGACATTCAATATGATCATGGCTAATCATCCAACTCAGTATCCTGTACCTGCCTTCTTTCCATACCCCCTGATCCCTTTAGCCACAAGGGCCACATCTAACTCCCTCTTAAATATAGCCAATGAACTGGCCTCAACTACCTTCTGTGGCAGAGAATTCCACAGATTCACCATTCTCTGTGTGAAACATGTTTTTCTCATCTCGGTCCTAAAAGATTTCCCCTTTATCCTTAAACTGTGACCCCTTGTCCTGGACTTCCCAACCTCGGGAACAATCTTCCTGCATCTAGCCTGTCCAACCCCTTAAGAATATTGTAAGTTTCGATGATCCCTCCTCAATCTTCTAAATTCTAGCGAGTACAAGCCGAGTCTATCCAGTCTTTCCTCAAATGATAGTCCTGACATCCCAGGAATCAGTCTGGTGAACCTCCTCTGTACACCCTCTATGGCAAGAAGTCTTTCCTCAGATTTGGAGACCAAAACTGTACGTAATACTCCAGGTGTGGTCTCACCAAGACCCTGTACAACTGCAGTAGAACCTACCTGCTCTATACTCAAATCCTTTTGCTATGAATGCTAATATACTCGAAAGTTTCCAGAGAACCGGACTCCACTGCCCTCTGAGGCAGAGAATTCCACAGACTTACAACACTCTGTGTGAAAACATGTGTCCGCATCCCCATTCTCAAGGCCGTGTCTTACCTGTTTGCGGTCATCGGCGGTGAAGCGTGGCGTCGCCGGTAGCGAGGCAACGGCGAGAGCGTCGAGGCTATCCAACGGAGCGCCGCACGGATGTAATTCAAACACGGCGGGTCCCACGTGCTTGCGGTAAGTAAAAAAAAAGGGCGGCCGACTGCGATGACGTCGGCCCCCCGCACGTGACTCACCAGCGGCGGCTGTGGCGGCGGCCATCCTGATCGCGGCGCTGTAGCGATGGCTGTGCCTGCGGCCGCGCAGCACACGTGTCTCACTGGCGGCGGCACGTGCGTCACTGGCGGAGGCTGTGGCAGAGGAGGTTTGACGCACGGCGCTCGAGCCATACTGGCGGCGGCCCGTGCGAGCGGCCGTGCGCACTCGTGCATCACTGGTGGAGGTTGTGCGGTGAGTATTTGGTTTTCGACATTGTCGATTTTATTTTTGCACCGCGCGGTGTTGGGAACACCGTCGCACGGCCCGGGAATTGTTCTTTCTCACGAGTGCGCGGTCTATGGCGGCAGATTCTTCCCGTTTCGCTGCCAATGACCCGCAGATTCGTGAGACAGACCTTTCAATGTCTTTCCTATTATTCTGGAACTGTGGCCCCTGGTTCTGGACTCCCGCAACATGTTTCCTGCCTCTAGCGTGTCCAAACCCTTAATAATCTTATATGTTTCAATAAGATCCCTTCTCATCCTTCTAAACTCCAAAGTATACAAGCCCAGCCGCTCCTTTCTCTCAGCATATGACAGTCCCCGCCATCCCGGGAATAATCCTTGTGAACCTACGTTTCACTCCCTCAATAACAAGAATGTCCTTCCTCAAAATTTGGAGAACAAAACTGCACATAATACTCCAGGTGTGGTCTCACCAGGGCCCTGTACAACTGCAGGGCTCCTACTTACTCCCCCAAGCTGGCTAACTTGCTCCTATACTCAGCTCCTCTTGTTATGAAGGCCAACGTGCCATTTGATATCTTCACTAGCTGCTGTAACTGCATGCTTCCTTTAATTGACTAATGAACAAGGACCCCCCTTTTCCTTTGACACCATTCAGATAATAATCTGCCTTCCTGTTTTTGCAACCCAAAGTGGATAACCTCACATTTATCCACATTAAACTGCATCTGGCATGCATCTGCCCACTCACGCAACCTGTCCAAGTCACCCTGCATTCTCATAGCATCCTCCTCACAGTTCACACTGCCACCCAGCTTTGTGTCATCTGCAAATTTGCTAATGTTCCTTGTCATCTCTTCATCTAAATCATTGATGTAAATTGTAAATAGCTGCGGTCCCAACACCGAGCCTTGCGGTACCCCACTAGTCACTGCCTGCCATCTGAAAGGGACCCGTTAATCCCTACTCTTTGTTTCCTGTCTGTCAACCAATTTTCTATCCATGTCAGCACTCTACCCCCAACACCATGTGCCTAATTTTGCCCACTAATCTCCTATCTGGGACCTTATCACTGGGTCTTCCCCTTCCCCCTTGAACAGGTGACCACAGCTGCTCCCCACCCACACCCACTTCAGTCTGAAGAAGGTTCTCGACTCGAATCGTCACCTTTTCCTTCTCTCCATAGATGCTGCCTCACCCGCTGAGTTACTCCAGCAACACTAGTAGATGTGGACTCCATGGCCAAAGCAAAGATAGGAATGTGGAAACGGAAGCCGGTTACGGAAATGGGGCCGAAGAACACCCATGAATCTACCCATGACCGTACTACGTCTTTTTCGTCGAGTGCACCATCTTGCTCGCTATAGGATCTTTGATGCCACGATCCCCTTTTGATTTGAGTATAGGAGCAGGGAGGTTCTACTGCAGTTGTACAGGGTCTTGGTGAGACCACACCTGGAGTATTGCGTACAGTTTTGGTCTCTAATCTGAGGAAGGACATTCTTGCCATAGAGGGAGTACAGAGAAGGTTCACCAGACTGATTCCTGGGATGTCAGGACTTTCATATGAAGAAAGACTGGATAGACTCGGCTTGTACTCGCTAGAATTTAGAAGATTGAGGGGGGGAACTTAAGAAAATTCTTAAGGGGTTGGACAGGCTAGATGCAGGAAGATTGTTCCGATGTTGGGGAAGTCCAGGACAAGGGGTCACAGTTTAAGGATAAGGGGAAATCCTTTAGGACCAAGATGAGAAAAACATTTTTCACACAGAGAGTGGTGAATCTCTGGAATTCTCTGTCACAGAAGGTAGTGAGGCCAGTTCATTGGCTATAAATAAGAGGGAGTTAGATGTGGCCCTTGTGGCTAAAGGGATCAGGGGGTATGGAGAGAAGGCAGGTACAGGATACTGAGTTTGGATGATCAGCCATGATCATATTGATTGGCGGTGCAGGCTCGAAGGGCCGAATGCCCTACTCCTGCACCTATTTTCTATGTTTCTATATGCTGAAGTTTGACGAAGATTAAAGTGAGCGTGTCAAAGAAGAGGGTTGGATGAATATATTACTTTTTCTTCAACAATAAATAAACTATTAATCAAAAGACTGTGTTATTTATCTTTCGAGAAGCGTTGCAAGTCTGGCGGAGAGCTGACATGCGTAAAACGAAATTCTCCTAACTCCATGCTTTTCTCCTAAGTGGCTAGAGGAGCAATCACTTGAACTATATAATAATCTGCACTGTAAACCCCTCACCAAGATGGCAACCATCAACCCTGACCAAGATGACCGCCATCAACCCCTCACAAAGATGGCCACCATCAAACCCTCACCAAGATGGCCGCCGTCAACCCCATATTTTGACACCCGCCGTCAATCCCTCACCAAGATGGCCAGCAGCTGCCGACCAATCAGCGGCGCCAACCTCACCTGCCCTCACCAAGATGGCCGCCCGAGTCTCCCCATCGACTGCATGAAAATGGCGGCGGAGAAGCGGCAGTTGATGGTGTCGCTGCCGACGGACCTGAGATAAATAATGTTTATAAATCAACAGGGGATTGAGCGGGAGCGGGTCAATATGGGAGAGAACTGAGGTAAATAGTACGATTAAACGAGATCTTACCAGTTTAAAGTTTGAAGCCTACAAATCTAGACACAGGCTCAAAGCCTAACAACTAGTCGGGAAAACCAGGCTTCTGAGGCCAGAAACTCAAGACACAGGCTCAAAGCCTAAGAACTAGGCCGGGGAACAAGGTTTTGAGGCCTACAAATCGAGATACAGGCTCAAAGCCTAACAACTAGGCCGAGAACCAGGCTTTTCAGGCCAGAAATTCAAGACACGGGCTCAAAGCCTTAGAGCTAGGCCAGGAATGAGACTTTCTCTCCCCCCCCCTCTCTCCACCTCTCTCCCTCCCTCTCTCTCTCTCTCTCTCCAAACTTCCTCAAAACGTTCTCAAACATTTTCAAAACTCTCCCAAACTTTCACTCACACTCGTGGTGGGACCAGAGTAGATGGGGCATCTTGGTCGGGGTGGGACCTGTGTAGATGGGGCATGTTGGTCGGGGTGGGACTAGTGTAGATGGGGCATGTTGGTCAGGGTGGGACTAGTGTAGATGGGGCATGTTGGTCGGGGTGGGACTAGTGTAGATGGGGCATGTTGGTCGGGGTGGGACTGGTGTAGATGGGGCATGTTGGTCGGGGGTGGGACTAGTGTAGATGGGGCATGTTGGCCGGTGTGGGCAAGTTGGGCCGAAGGAAGGGCCTTTTTCCATGCTGTGACTATGAACTTCCAAGAGTAACATTCTCCTTTCTCTGGGTCATTCATTGTTAATAAAGAAAGTTTACTTTTCCTGTTTAAATGTCCACAGTAAAGTCTAGTCAGAAGTGAGCCACCTGCTTCAGCCACCATGAATTAACATATCATCACTATTCACTTCTAAGACGTTAGAATTGGTCAGAACATTCCGTCCACCGTGACCCTTGACACCAATGTGCCTCGGGGTCATGACCTTGCCACCCACAACTTGTGGCCAGGTCTCAGGCCAATGGGATCCAGATGTCTGTCCACTGTTCAGAACACTAATTCAGCCACATGAGCAGCAAAGATAAGATAGAATATGGGAAAGTCATTGAGAACCTTCTGTCCTGAAGGGCCCATGGCCCACTCCTGCACCTATTGTCAGGATAACAATCCATCTCTCAACATCAGCAAGACAAAAGAGTTAGCGTTTACAAGAACGATCCCAGGAATGAGTGGGTTAACGTACGATGAACGTTTGTCGGCGCTTGGGCCTGTACTCGCTGGAGTTTAGAACATTGGGGGGGGGGGGGGACCTCATTGAAACGTCACCGAACAGTGAAAGGCCCGGATAGAGTGGATGTGGAGAGGATGTTTCCACTAGTGGGAGAGTCTAGGACCAGAGGGCACAGCCTCAGAATTTAAAGGACGTTCCTTTAGCTAGGAGACGAGAGGAATTTCTTTAGCCAGAGGGTGGTGAATCTGTGGAATTCATTGCCACAGATGGCGGTGGAGGCCACAAGCCAGTGGATTTATTTAAGGAAGAGATAGATAGATTGTTGATTAGTGCGGGTGTCAGTGTTATGGGGAGAAGGCAGGAGAATGGGGTTAGGAGGGAGAGATAGATCAGCCATGATTGAATGGTGGGGTAGACTCGATGAACCGAATGGACTGGTGGGCGAAGGTAATGTGGTAATTGGCTTGATTGAAGCTGATTAGAAAATTGTCAGCCGCTGTGTATAAAAGGGGTGAGTTGTGGGAGTGTCTGAGTGCAGTTGTCCTGGCCTGTGGATGGGAGCAGTGGTACTGGGCTGTGGATGGGAGCAGTGGTACTGGGCTGTGGATGGAAGCAGTGGTCCTGGGCTGTGGATGGGAGCAGTGGTCTCGGGCTGTGGATGGGAGCAGTGGTCTGGGCTGTGGATGGAAGCAGTGGTCCTGGGCTGTGGATGGGAGCAGTGGTGCTGGGCTGTGGATGGGAGCAGTGGTCCTGGGCTGTGGATGGGAGCAGTGGTCCTGGGCTGTGGATGGGAGCAGTGGTCCTGGGCTGTCGTGAGGAGCAGTGGTCCTGGGCCGTGGATGGGAGCAGTGGTCCTGGGCTGCGGATGGGAGCAGTGGTCCTGGGCTGTGGATGGGAGCAGTGGTTCTGGGCTGTGGATGGGAGCAGTGGTCAGGGTAGAGGCAGGATTCTCCCCTTGTGTCTGATGTGGATCTACATCTCCCGGGCATGAAGTCGGTGAGAACACTATCGCTCTCTACTGAATTGTGTTTGCTTCTTTGATTAATTCTGCTGACTTTTCCTTTCAATTGTTGTAATTTGAAGTGTCCAGGGTTTTTAATGATTATTTTTTTCTGGTGCAACTGTAATTGTGCTGTTTCTGTGCTGCATCTCAGAACTAAAATGATGTTTCTACTAGTGGGAGAGTCTCGGACCAGAGGGCACAGTGTCAGAATAAAAGGATGTATCTTTACTTAAGTGATGATACCCTAACCTTATCACAACTGAATTGAATCTGGACTGATGTAAAATTGTAGAAACCAAGACCTGTAGATGATGGTTTATGCCAAAGATAGACACATTGCTGGAGTGCTGAGTGGGTCAGGCAGCATCTCTGGAGAAACAAGTGATTTGGGGATGGAACAGAAGAAGGGTTTTTACCCAAAATATCACTCATCCTTTTCCTCCAAAGATGGTGCCCTGACCTGCTGAGTTTCTCCAGCACTCTTAAATAGTCTCCTCCATATCCCGCAGCTCTGCTCTTACTCCCCATCCCCCTACTCCTAACAAGGACACAGCCCCCCATGTCCTCACCTTCCATCCTACCAGCCCGTTACATACAACAGGATAATCCTCCAACATTATTGCCACATCCAACGGGATCCCACCACTGGCCTCATCTTCCCATTCTCCAATTTCAGTGGTTTCTCCTCTTTCCCCTTCCCAACTCTCCCACTGGCTACTGTCTCTGCCTTTCCGTCCTTTTTCCCGCTCTCCCACCCCAACTTCAAGTCTGAAGAAGGGTCTAGACCTGAAACGTCACCTATTCCTTCTCTCCATAGATGCTGCCTGACCCGCTGAGTTACTCCAGCCATTTTTGTCTACCTTCGATTTTTCTAGCTTCTGCAGTTCTCTCTTAATCCACACGGTGGGAGTGTTGACCACAAATTGGACGGGCCTGCAGTGCGGTGGATCACCACACGGTGGGAGTGTTGACCACATATTGGAGCGACCTGTTATGTGAATTCAACTGCACATTGGGAGCGCTGTCTACAAATTAGATATTGTGCTCTTTACTGCAAAAATGGTTCTTTGTTGCTCTGCGAACCTTTACCTTTCCCCGTAATGCACCCATTGCACAGATACGAAATTTAGTAAAAAGCCATGAAACCAGGGAAGATTTGGGATGAAAATCAAGGAACTGCAGGTGCTGGTTTACAAAACAAGACACAAAGTGCTGGAGTAACTCAGCGGGTCAGGCAGCATCTGTGGAGAACATGGATAGGTGACGTTTCACAAGAGTGCTGGAGTAACTCAGCGGGTCAGGCAGCATCTGTGGGGAACATGGATAGGTGAGATTTTGGGTTGGGAGCACTCAGACTGATTTCTGGGTGTGGTTCCATTTACTTCATGAAGGCAGTAGCAAGAATGAATTTGTCTCCTGGATAGATGTCCAATTGTGTTTTAATTGGGGCACTTTATGAAGACTGGTTTTCAGTTGATGACTAATTGTTATGATTAAGAAGACAGCGAGAATTTAAAGTGGATCTACATTGAACTTGGTTGAGGAAAGTTAATGTGAACTATTTGTTAACCACTTGTGTGAAATGGGGAAGTACAACGGGATCTAGAGGTCCTTGTTCATCAGTCACTGAAAGTAAGCATGCAGGTACAGCAGGCAGTGAAGAAAGCCTTGTTGGCCTTTATAACAAGAGGAGTTGAGTATAGGAGCAAAGAAGGACCATCTGCAGTTGTACAGAGCCCTAGTGAGACCACACCTGGAGTATTGTGTGCAGTTTTGGTCCCCTAAATTTGAGGAAATACATTCTTGCTATTGAGGGAGCCCAGCGTAGGTTCACCAGGTTAATTCCCGGGATGGCGGACTGTCATATGCTGAGAGAATGGAGCGGCTGGGCGTGTACACTCTGGAGTTTAGAAGGACGAGAGGGGATCTTATTGAAACATGTACGATTATTAAGGCGTTTGGACACGCTAGAGGCAGGAAACATGTTCCCGATGTTGGGGGAGAGTCCAGAACCAGGGGCCACACACACAGTTTAAGAATAAGAGGTAAGCCATTTAGAACGGAGATGAGGAAACATTTTTCTCACAGAGAGCGGTGAGTCTGTGGAATTCTCTGCCTCAGAGGGCGGTGGAGACAGGTTCTCTGGATACTTTCAAGAGAGCTAGATAGGGCTCTTAAAAATAGTGAAGTCAGGGGATATGGGGAGAAGGCTGGAACGGGGTACTGATGGGGGATGATCAGCCATGATCACATTGAATGGGGGTGTTGGCTCGAAGGGTGAATGGCCTCTACTCCTGCACCTATTGTCTATTGTCTGTTGTCATGGGTTACAGAGATCCCAGTTTAGTTGAGGCACTATCTTTCATTCTCAACGCACAGGAGGTTATTAACAAACTAATCACAAACTAATTAGATCTGGGAGTCGCCCAACCCTCAACCTTAACCCTTAACCCTTAACTCACTGCGGCCACGCACTGGTCACTGCGGCCACACACTGGTCACTGCGGCAACACACTGGTCACTGCGGCCACACACTGGTCACCGCGGCCACACACTGCTCACTGCGGCCACACACTGGTCATTGCGGCCCACACACTGGTCACTGCGGTCACACACTGGTCACTGCGGCCACACACTGGTCACTGCGGCCACACACTGGTCACTGCGCCCACACACAGATCTCTGGATCCAGGCTCAGTCTCCGCAGAGGCGAGTGTTTGATCCCACCACTGCCCAGTGTGTGGGTGCAGTGGCCAGAGTGGTGTGGTTGACCCACACACAGTGGGCAGTGGTGGATTCAAACCCTCGCCTCTGCAGAAACAGCCTGGATCCAGAGATCAGTGACCAGTGTTGATGGCTGCAGTGGCCAAAGGGCCAGATTTCTGTGCTGTACGACACTGAGGTGAAGGTCTGTGTAGACTTGCCCATCTGATCGATGTTCCAGTTACAGCCTCATTCCCCACCTCGAGGTACCACCTTCTCTCATGCGTGGATGCCCAGCATGAGAGAAGGTGGTTCCTCGAGGTAGGGAATGAGACGGTGCTGTGAGACTCAAGAATGGAGGGTGATGAGGGGAAGTATAGGGGACAGAATAGGCAGCGAGGAAGGCAGATCTGCAGGTGCTGCTTAAACCGGAGACAGACACAAAAAGCTGGAGTAACTCAGTGTGTCAGGCAGCATTTCTCTGCCACAGAGGGTAGTTGAGGCCAGTTCATTGGCTATATTTAAGAGTGAGTTAGATGTGGCCCTTGTGGCTAAAGGGATCAGGGGGTATGGAGAGAAGGCAGGTACGGGATACTGAGTTGGATGATCAGCCATGATCATATTGAATGGCAGTGCTGGCTCGAAGGCCGAATGGCCTACTCCTGCACCTATTTCTATGTTCTAGGTTTCTGGAGTAAAGCTGGAGTGAACCACCAGGTGATATTTTGGGCAGAGGCCCTTCTGAGGAAGGAACATTGTCCCACATTCCCCTCTTCCCAGGTGAGGTCGGCAGCCGGCGGCCATCTTGGTGAGGGCGGGTGAGGTCGGTGGCCATCTTGGTGAGGGCGGGTGAGGTCGACAGCTGGCGGCCATCTTGGTGAGGGCAGGTGAGGTCGGCGGTTGGCGGTTGGAGCTTTGAGCGGGAACAAGATGAAGATGAAACCGGCGCCGAGACCCCGGACCCTGGTGACAGAAAGACAGATGGTGAAAGAGAGAGATGGAGAGAGATCAAATAGAACAAGTTGTCCAACAACTTTAGGCTGTGTACGTCACACGAAAGAAGAAGAGAGAGAGAGACTGTAAAGGTGGTTTCAGGTGGTTTCAGGTGGTTTCGGGTGGTTTTGGGTGGGTGGGGGTGATTTTGTGTGGGTGAGGGTGGTTTTGGGTGGTGTGGGTGGTTTCGGGCGGGTGTGGGTGTGTGAGGGAGGTTTCGGGTGGGTGAGGGTGGGTGGGTGAGGGTGGTTTTGGGTGGGTGGGTGAGGGGTGGGTTGGTGAGGGTGGTTTTGGGTGGGTGAGGGTGGTTTCGGGTGGGTGAGAGTGGTTTTGGGTGGGTGAGGGTGGTTTCGGGTGTGGGTGGTTTTGGGCGGGTGAGGGTAGTTTTGGGTGGGTGAGGGTGGTTTCGGGTGAGGGTGGGTGAGGGTGGTTTTGGGTGGGTGAGGGTGGTTTTGGGTGGGTGAGGGTGGTTTTGGGTGGGTGAGGGTGGTTTTGGGTGTGTGAGGGTAGTTTCGGGTGGGCGAGGGTGGTTTCATAGAAACATAGACAATTGGTGCAGGTGTAGAGGCCATTCGGCCCTTCGAGCCAGCACCGCCATTCAATGTGATCACGGCTGATCATCTGTTCGATGACGTTGAGCTTGGCGGTGGTAAGGCCTTCAACATTGAGCTGCAGTAGCGCTAAACCTCGACAGTTGGCGGCATTTAACGGTGCCGCCTGGCCTCGGGAGGCATGGCTTTTAGCGGTCTGCAGACATGGTAAAGACATTGGTTTCGCTTTGTGTAGGTATGTTAGTGAATTAGGTGTCAAATTAAACTTCTTTTTATGCTTTATCTGATGGGATAAATTGCAGACTTGATTTTTAATATCTCAAAATGTTGTAACATTGCCACTCTGAACACAGCCGGGACATCCTCCTTAACCAACAATGCAACCCCCCCACTCCTTTACCCTCACCCCTGTCTCTCCTGAAGCTCCTGTACCTCAGAACATTGAGCTGCCAGACCTGCCCCTCACTGAACCAGGTACAATGTACCTATCGATGCTTCAAGCTCATCTGCTTTAGCCGTCATTAAAGTACGTCCAAGTTAAAACAATGTTCCATCCTCAGAAGGGTCTCTGCCCAAAATATCACCTGGTCGTTTACTCCAGAAATGCTGCCTGACCCACTGAGTTTTTCCAGCTTTACTCCAGAAATGCTGCCTGACCCACGGAGTTACTCCAGCTTTTGTGTCTGTCTCCGGTTTAAGCAGCACCTGCAGTTCTGCCTTCCTCGCTGCCTATTCTGTCCCCTATACTTCCCCTCATCCCCTCACCACCTTCTCTCATGCTGGGCATCCACGTGACGACCTCTCTCCACGTCCTGTCCAAGATGTTCTGTCTCCAGGATGGTCCTGAGGTCAACCAGCTGCTCCTCGTTCCTTAACGTGGGCTTTAAGGAGCTGCACCTGGTCACATGGGTGTGGTGTTGTCAGGTACCTGCAGTTTCCCCCTCCCCCTCCTGCCCTACTCCCCCCACTACCCCCTTCCCACCCCTCCCCCTCCCCACTGCCCCTCCCCAGCCCTCCCCCATCCCCCAAAACACCCCACCCACTGCCCCTCCCCTCCCCTCTAGCCCCCACCCACTGCCCCTCCCCACCGCTCTCCCCCACCCACTGCCCCTCCCACCCACCCGCTGCCCCTCCCCACCCCTCCCCCTCTAGCCCCCACAGACCTGTGGTGGGGTCCGCACACAACACAGGACATCAACACCAGGCTCGAGTTTGTTTAATATGCCCCTTACGCCCCAAGCTGGCTACCTGCCATTCCCCTTACACCCCCAAGCTGGCTACCTCCCATCCACCTTACTCCCCCAAGCTGTCGAACTCCCATTCCCCTTACTCCCCCAAGCTGGCTACCTCTCATCCATTCCCCTTACTCCCCCAAGCTGGCTACTTCGCATTCCCCTTACTCCCCCAAGCTAGCTACTTCCCAATTTCCTTACACCCCCAAGTTGGCTCCCTCCCATCCCCCTACTCCCCCCAAGCTGGCTACCTCCCATCCATTCCCCTTACTCTCCCAAGCTGGCTACTTCCCATGCCCCTTACACCCCCAAGCTGGCTACCTCCCATTCCCCCTTACTCCACCAAGCTGGCTACCTCTCATGCACCTTACTTGCTACCTCTCATGCACCTTACTTCCCCAAGCTGGCTACCTCCCATTCCCCTTACTCCACCAAGCTGGCTACCTCCCAACACCCTTACTCCCCAAGATGACTACCTTCCATTCCCTTACTCCCCCAAGCTGGCCTGGCTCCATTACCCTTACTGCTCGAAGCTGGCTACCTCTCCCATCCACCTTACTCCCCCAAGCTGGCTACCTCTCCCATCCACCTTACTCCCCCAAGCTGGCTACCTCTCCCATCCACCTTACTCCCCCAAGCTGGCCTGGCCCCCACCGCGCAGTCATGGGCTGTGGGCCGGCAGCGGACACACACACACACACGAGGCCGGGTGGAGCAGGGCCGCGGCTCCGGGCAGCGGACACACGGGACCATAAACCCAGCAACATACCCGTCACCTGCAGCAGAGTTGGGGACAGTCTGGTCCCTCCACCCACCCAGAGTCACTGACCGAGCCGCACCGGCACCACGACCACCTCTACCAGGGTGATTCACCCCCCCCCCCCCACCCGACCCACACACTGGAGTGATTCACCCCACCCCCGACCGCCATATGGGGTGATTCAACCCCGACCCAGACCCCCACACGTGTGATTCACCCCCGGACCCCCACAACATGGTGATTCACCCCCCCTGACCCACACACTGGAGTGATTCACCCCCCCCCCGACCCACACAATGGGATGATTCAACCCCCCCCCCGACCCCCACAATGGGGTGATTCAACCCTCCCCCCGACCCACACAATGGGTTATTCAACCCCCCCGACCCCCACATGGGGTGATTCACCCCCTCCCGACCCACACACTGGAGTGATTCAACCCCCCCCCCCCCGACCCACACAATGGGGTGATTCACCGCCCCTCTCCGGCCCCCACATGGGCTGATTCACCCCCCTCCCGACCCACACAATGGGGTGATTCATTCCCCGGACCCCCACAATGGGGTGATTCACCCGGGTGCCGAGCTGCCTGTCGCCCTGCTGCCGCCAAACACCAAACGATATTGCCAAGTGCAGGAACTATCTTTGAAGTAGTGGGGAGGTGTCCGACTGCCCTACGGCGACAAATATGCATGGAGGCGAGAATAATCTCTTATCATTTCTGGAGATGGTTGGCATTTTCTTTCATTATTGATAGTGCAACCTTAATTCTGAAGAATTCCAAAGAGCACAGTTGTCAAAGTTCGTCTCTTAAAGAAAGCAGACAGCAACAAAATTGTTAAAGGTAAACCAAAGCAATCTTTTAATCAATTTGCCAGAGGGGAGTGGCGAGATCTACAAAGAGCACACACGTTGCTCAGTGCTTTTCGGGCTCCCCTCAAAGAACAAAGGAAAGTGTGTGTATTAGACATTTTCTTATCAATAAAACACACTTAAATCTGAGTGAAAGATCCGTAGCCTAAGGGAAACAAGGGAGGCTGGACCCATATATTTGTAATGTCAGCCTTATTCTGAAATCTTGGCACAGCTTCAGTACAGCTGCCCATTCCGGAAGGACATCTAACTCCATTTTGTTTTCAAATGACTTCCATCTTGGTTCCAGAATGGGCATCCGTCTGTGAAATAAAACAAGCTTGTAAGACTTGGATGAAAGCCACTACCTTGTCCTTAGCTGGGACAGGCAGTTCAGACACATATCTAATATTGTGCTGTGCCCAGACAATACATCTCTATGTTAATACATTGTCAATACATTGTTTCAATGGTTAGTACAAAGCAAGCTTCTAAGATTTCCATAACTTTAATCTGCTGGGAAAATTCTTTTAAATTTGACGCTTTCTGTTTTTCAGCAAATTTAAAAGCAACGGTGTACCAGCAGGCTGGATGTGCGGGCAAAGGCCTTGCCAGAGAGCGGGTAGGTGAAGGGGTGCTGGCCGGTGTGGACTCGCCGGTGCTCCAGCAGGTGGTCAAGGCGGGTTGAAGCCCTTTCCACAGGACGGGCAGGGGAAGGGACGCTCACCGCTGTGGGTACGCCGGTGCTGCCACAGGCTGGACATGCGGGTGAAACCCTTGCCGCACTCAGCGCACACAAAGGGTCTCTCTCCGGTGTGTATCCGCTGGTGCTCCCGCAGCCCCCGTGCTCTCTTGTCACAGTGGGAGCAACTGCTCGCCGGCGTGGGTCCGCCGGTGCTGCCGCAACCCCCGCGAGCTGTCAAACTCCTCACCGCAGTACGGGCAGTCGTAGGGCTGACCACTGGTGTGCACGTGCTGGTGAAACAGGGGGTGGGAGGCCATGGTAAAGCGCTCTCCACACACCGGGCTGGGGACGGGACAGTCGCCGGCGTGCACCCGCTGGTGGGACAGCAGATTGGTGGAGCGGGTGAAGCCCTTGCCGCACTGGGTACAGGTGTAGGGGCGCTCACCAGTGTGGGTGCGCTGGTGGTACAGCAGTTTGCCGGAGCGGGTGAAGCACTTGCCGCACTGGGTACAGGTGTAGGGGCGCTCGCCGGTGTGGGTGCGCTGGTGCTCCTGCAGGTGGCTGGAGCGGGTGAAGCCCTTGCCGCACTGGGTACAGGTGAAGGGGCGCTCGCCAGTGTGGGTGCGCTAGTGGGACATCAGGCTGCTGGAGTGGGTGAAGCCCTTGCCGCACTGGGCGCAGGTGTAGGGGCGCTCAGCGGTGTGGGTGCGCTGGTGGTACACCAGGTGACCGGACTGGGTGAAACCCTTGCCGCATTGGGCGCAGGTGTAGGGGCGCTCGCCGGTGTGGGTGCGCTGGTGCGCCTGCAGGTGGCTGGAGCGGGTGAAGCCTTTGCCGCACTGGGTACAGGTGTATGGGCGCTCGCCAGTGTGTGTGCGCTGGTGGGACATCAGGCTGCTGGAGTGGGTGAAGCCCTTGCCGCACTGGGTACAGGTGTAGGGGCGCTCGCCGGTGTGGGTGCGCTGGTGGTACAGCAGTGTTGCGGAGCGGGTGAAGCCCTTGCCGCACTGGGTACAGGTGAAGGGGAGCTCGCCAGTGTGGGTGCGCTAGTGGGAAATCAGGCTGCTGGAGTGGGTGAAGCCCTTGCCGCACTGGGCGCAGGTGTATGGGGCGCTCAGCGGTGTGGGTGCGCTGGTGGTACAGCAGGTGACTGGACTGTGTGAAACACTTGCCGCATTGGGCGCAGGTGTAGGGGCGCTCGCCGGTGTGGGTGCGCTGGTGCGCCTGCAGGTGGCTGGAGCGGGTGAAGCCTTTGCCGCACTGGGCGCAGGTGTAGGGGCGCTCGCTGGTGTGGGTGCGTTGGTGGGACAGCAGGTTGCCGGACTGGATGAAGCCCTTGCCGCAGTCGCTGCAGGTGTAGGGGCGCTCGCCAGTGTGGGAGCGTTGGTGCACCAGCAGCTTGCTGGAGTAGGTGAAGCCCTTGCCGCAGTCGCTGCAGGTGTAGCGTGGTACAGGTGTAGGCGTGTGCAGGCGCCTCTGCACCTTCAGATCCGGCGACGACTTGAAGCTCTTGCCGCACTCCGAGCAGTCGAAGGGGCGTTCTCCCGTGTGCACCTCCAGCTCGCTCGGGCGCTGATACGCCTTGCCACACACGTCGCACTCATAACGCTTCTCCTTGTTGTGCCCCCTCATGTGGTCCTCCATCGAAGCTCAGCCCCTCGAAGCTCAGCCCACACACCGAGCAGATGGGGGAAGGGTGCTCACCGGCACCCTGGCCACCCTCAATGGCCGCTCACGTCCCCGTCTCTCCGTACACAGCAACGGCTCCTAAACCCTGCAGGAGGGGAACACAGAGAGTCAACAAGCTGGCAAACAGGACATTACTAGCACATATTGGGTGCATTTATGGCGGAGGAAACCGTTATATAATTCTACGCGGCACAGGGGCGCAGCGGTACAGTTGCTGCCTCACCGCCAGAGACCCGGGCTCGATCCTGACTACGGGTGCTGTCTGTGCAGAGTTTGCACATTCTCCCCTTGACCTGCGTGGGTTTTTACTCCGGGTGCTTCGGTTTCCTCCAACATTTCAAAGACGTTCAGGGTTGTAGATTAATCGGCCTCCGCAAAATTGTTAAATTGTCCCTAATGTGCTAGTATAGCGCTAGTGTACGGGGTGATCGCTGGTCGGCGCAGAGTCCGTGGGCAGAAAGACCTGTTTCCGCGCTGCATCTCTAAACTAAACTAAAGAAGGGTCTCGACCCAAAATGTCACCCATTCCTTCTCTCCACAGATGCTGCCTGACCCGGTGAGTTACTCCAGCACTCTCTCTCTGTCTCTCTCTCTCTTTTTCTGTCTCTTTCTCTCTTTCTCTTTGTCTGTCTCTCCCTCTCTCTGTCCCTCTCGTCTCTCTCTCTCTCCGTAACTGTCTTTCTCCCTCTCTCTATCTCACTCTCTCTCTCTCTCTCTGTCTCTCTCTCTCTGTGTCTCTCTCTCTAACTGTCTCTCTCACTCTCTCTCTGTCGCCCTCCATCTCTCCCTGTTTCTCTCCGTCTCTCTGTCTCTCTCTCTCTCTGTTTCTCTCTCTCTGTCTCTCTCTCTTTGTCTCTCTCTCTCTCTATCTCTCTCTGTCCCTCCCTCTCTCTCCCTCTTTCTGCATGTCTCTCTCTAACTCTCTCTCTCTCTCTGTGTCTCTTTCCCCTCTCTGTCTCTCCCTATGTCTCTCTGTTTCTCTCTCCCTGTCTCTCTCCGTCTCTGTATCTCTTTCTCTGTCTCTCTCCATCTGTCTGTCTCTCTCCTTCTCTTTCCCTCTGTCTCTCTCTCGGTCTCTGTCTCTCTCTGCCTCTCTCTCTGTCTCTCTCTCTGTCTCTCTCTCTGTCTCTCTCTCTGTCTCTCTCTCTCTGTCTCTCTCTCTGTCTCTCTCTCTGTCTCCCTCTCTGTCTCACTCTCTGTCTCTCTCAATTTTCAATTTCAATTAAAAAACTTTATTGGCATGATAGAAAAATACATTTATATTGCCAAAGTTTAAAACATGACACATATTTCAAATGCATAAGTATAAATACATGTATAGTGCATGGATATATATGTCGCTGGTCATAAACTCGCAATAGGCCTGTAGCCCTTTATTGATTGCTACACGTTCTTGCAGCTGTAAGCAGTACAACAGAATAGCGAGTTTAGCATTTCAATATTAATATCTTAGTGTCAGTTAATGTCAGTTAATGTGTGCGTACATATGTGCATATTGGTCATTCACCGTCTCTCAGGTTATGGCATGCTGTTACGTATTGTGCACCAAGATGT
The DNA here is from genome assembly GCA_038087875.1 of Malacoraja senta. Lineage (NCBI taxonomy): Eukaryota > Metazoa > Chordata > Chondrichthyes > Rajiformes > Rajidae > Malacoraja > Malacoraja senta. The sequence goes on from JAXLNO010005028.1 coordinate 153,264, forward strand.
GCCGTACTTCCTTCACCAAGGATTATTCTTAGTTTTGATGTATCATCTAGTTCTTTAAAATCAGGTGTTGTCAGACTGAGTTTGTCAAAGTATGTTTTCCTTGTTTTGTCAATTTTTTTGCATTTAATGAGGAAGTGCACCTCTGTATGAACCTCATCTGTCAAACAGTGGCCGCATATTCTGCTTTCACTTGGTTGCCAGAATGTCTTCTGTTTTCCTTTTTCAACTTCCAAATAGTGGTCGCTTAACCTGTATTTGGTGAGGGTCCGTCTCTGCTTTATGTCTCTAACAGTTGAGAGATAGTCTGCCAATTTATAATCTATTTTTAGGGCACGGTAACATTCTAGGACTCCAGTACTCACCAGGACGCCATCTTGTCCACGGGGAGCGCCTCCAGTACTCACCAGGAGGTCGCCTTCACCGACCTCCACGTCGATGCTGCCGCCGACCTTCACCTGCCTACCGATGACGCCCAGGCTCGCCGCTTCTACGGTAACTCGGACTTCCTTCCCCTCGCCGATTCCTCCGAACCTCGCCGCCCCCCGGGACCTCCCAGCATCGCCGCCGGACCGGGCCCATCCAGCATCGCCGCCGGACCGGGCCCACTCTACACGGCCGCCGGACCGGGGATCCACGAACTTGGCCGCCGCACCGCACCCTATTCACCCCGTCGCCTCACCGGACTGGTCGAACCGCGCCGCCCCACCGACCATCCGCCTACCGGGACCTCCCACGCATCGCCCGTGGACCCCGACTCTACTGCCCACCTACCCCGACCATCGGGTCCGCCGACCCTCGCCACTGCAACGCCCTCCAGCCCCACCGACCCCGACTACACTGCCCACGGACCCCGACCGTCGGGTCCGCTGACCCTCGCCACCGCACCTCCCTCCAGCAGCCCGCAGCCGTCGCCTTACCTGCAAACTGGACTCTGTACTGGGCCTGAAGCCTCCACGCTGTTCACTCCCACTCTCCTGGGTTTGACTCCACTGGGTCCTAGCGCTAGTCTGCCTAGCCCTGGTTATCTCAGTGGCAGTTCCACTGATTCTTCCCCATCCCTCTCCAACTATGGGACCACTTCTCTTCCACACCCACACCACTGCCCTCTCACCCCCCCACCCCCTGACCACCCACCACCCCCCCACCACACATCGCCTCGTCCCCATTACACCCACCTGCCTTCCTCCGGCCCCAACCCCCATCCCTGCCGGGTGTTCACCATCCCCCCCGACCTCCCCCTCTCCGACATCGAACGGTCTGTCCTCAGCAGAGGTCTTACCTTTGTCCCCCTCCGTCCCCATCTCAATGAGTTCCGTGCCCTCCATGACTTGGAACGCTTCTACCGTCGCCTCCGCCTCACAGCTCACTTCCATGGGAAGCAGTCCTCGCTCCCCACTGATGACCCCTTTTCCCGTCTCCAACGCACCCCATCCTCATGGACCCCCCCTCGCAGCCTTCCGGCTTTAGAACTCTTTATTAAAAACTGCCGCCGTGACATCCACCGCCTCAACTTCTCCACTCCCCTGTCTCACTCCAATCTCTCCCCCCTTGAACGCACTGCCATCGACTCACTCCGCAACAACCTAGATTGGGTTATCAAACCCGCCGACAAGGGAGGTGCCGTGGTAGTCTGGCGCGTCGACCTCTACAAAGCTGAGGCCACGCGCCAACTCTCGGACACCTCTTCCTACTTACCCCTGGACCATGACCCCACTGACGAGCACCAGGCCACCATCTCCAGCACCATCACCAACTTCATCCACTCCCACGCCCTGCCCGAACGAGCCTCCAACCTCATCGTTCCCCAGCCCCGCACAGCCCGCTTTTACCTTCTCCCCAAAATCCACAAACCTGACTGTCCCGGTAGACCCATTGTCTCTGCCTGTTCTTGCCCCACCGAACTCATCTCCACCTACCTCGACTCCATACTATCCCCCTTGGTTAAATCCCTCCCCACCTATGTTCAAGACACCTCAGACACTCTCCGTCATCTCCGCGCATTCCACTCTCTAGGCCCTCACCCCCTCATCTTCACCATGGACGTCCAGTCACTGTACACCTCCATCCCCCACCAGGATGGTCTCAAAGCCCTCCGTTTTTTCCTCGACCGTAGAAGCAATCTATACCCGGCCACTGACACCCTCCTCCGCCTAGCGGAGCTGGTACTTACACTTAATAACTTTTCATTTGACTCCTCCCATTTCCTCCAAATACAAGGCGTAGCTATGGGCACACGCATGGGCCCCAGCTACACCTGCCTCTTTGTCGGGTACGTAGAACAATCCCTGTTCAATGCGTACCAGGGCCCCATCCCCGACCTCTACCTCCGCTACATCGATGATTGTTTTGGTGCCACATCCTGCACCCACACACAACTGACTGACTTCATCCGCTTCACCACCAACTTCCATCCGGCACTCAAATACACCTGGACCATTTCCGACACTTCCCTACCATTCCTTGACCTCACTATCTCCATCGCAGGTGATAGACTCCTTACCGACATCCACTACAAACCTACCGACTCCCATGGCTATCTGGACTACACTTCTTCCCACCCTGCTTCCTGTAAGGACTCCATCCCCCACTCCCAATTCCTCCGTCTACGCCGCATCTGCTCCCAGGATGAGGCGTTCCACACCAGGGCATCTGAAATGTCCTCATTCTTCAGGGAACGGGGGTTCCCCTCCTCCACCATAGATGAGGCTCGCACCAGGGTCTCTGCCATACCCCGCAACACTGCTCTCTCTCCCCATCCCCCCACTCACAACAAAGGCAGAGTCCCCCTAGTCCTCACCTTTCACCCCACCAGCCGTCACATACAACAAGTGATCCTCCGTCAGTTTCGCCACCTCCAACGTGACCCCACCACTCGCCACATCTTCCCATCTCCCCCTATGTCTGCCTTCCGCAAAGACCGCTCCCTCCGTAACTCCCTTGTCAATTCTTCCCTTCCCTCCCATACCACCCCCTCCCCTGGTACTTTCCCTTGCAACCGCAAGAGATGCAACACTTGTCCCTTCACTTCCCCCCTCCACTCCATTCCAGGACCCAAGCAGTCGTTCCAGGTGCGACAGAGGTTCACCTGCATCTCCTCCAACCTCATCTATTGCATTCGCTGCTCTAGATGCCAGCTGATCTACATCGGTGAGACCAAGCGGAGGCTTGGCGATCGTTTCGCCGAACACCTCCGGTCGGTCCGCAATAACCAACCTGAACTCCCGGTGGCTCAGCACTTCAACTCCCCATCCCATTCCGTATCTGACCTCTCTGTCCTGGGTCTCCTCCATGGCCACAGCGAGCAACACCGTAAATTGGAGGAAATGCACCTCATATTCCGCTTGGGCAGTCTACATCCTGGTGGCCTGAACGTTGAATTCTCCCAATTCTGCTAGCCCTGGCTGTCCCCTCCCCTTCATCAGCCATCTGGTTGTCTCCTCCCCTCCCCCAGCCCTCGGGCTCCTCCTCCTCCTTTTCCTTTTTTCCTTTCTTCTCCCCACCCCCTATCAGTCTGAAGAAGGGTTTCGGCCCGAAACGTTACCTATTTCCTTCGCTCCATAGATGCTGCTGCACCCGCTGAGTTTCTCCAGCATGTTTGTGTACCTTCGATTTTCCAGCATCTGCAGTTCCTTCTTTAACAACATTCTAATCTGCTTTGGGTTTTGGTTTCTTTATCACAATGTTCCAAATATGTTTCTTTATATTGTTTGATAATTTGGTTCACTCTAACTGGTGATAGGGGCTCAGTATTGATCTGAGGCTGGTCAGGATTTAACTGGATAGAGTTTAACTGAACAGGGGTAGTTAGTTTAAGCCAGATTTTAATTGGTATTTGGATGTTGTAGAAACTTATTTTTATTGCATACAGAGCTCTTCGAGCTTTCTCTTTTAGTGCATTCACTGCCATCTTGAAGCTCCCTGATGCTGCAACAGTTAGACCAAGGTAAGTATAGCTCATAGTGTGTTCGATAATAATACCATTGAGAGTAAATTTGTATTTATCTTCCTGACATCTGGATCTTTTCTGAAAAATCATGATGTTGGTTTTCTTTAGATTTACTGCCGGGGCCCAATTTTGGCAGTACTCATCAAGTAGGTCCAACCGTTGCCGCAGTCCCTGTTCTGTGGGGGACAGCAGAACTAAGTCATCCGCATAAAACAGGGATTTTACCTCTCCGTCCAGAAGACAGAGGCCCGGTGCTGTGCTCTGGTCCAGCTTTACTGCCAAATCGTTGATATATACATTATACATATATACAAACAGTATACATTAAACGTTGATATATACATTAAACATTAAACACTCTCTCTCTTTCCGTCTCTCTCTTCTTTCTCCCTCTCTCTCTTTCTCTGTCTCGCTCTGTCATTGTATATGTCTATCTCTGTTTCTCTCTCTCTCTCTCTCTCTCTCTCTCTCTCTCTCTCTCTAACTCTCTCTCACTGTTACTCTGTTTCTCTCATTCCCTCTCTCTCTCCGTCTCTCCCTCTGTCTCCCTCTCTCTCTCTGTGCTTCTCTCTCTCTCTCTCTTTCTGTCTATTTCTGTCTCTGTCTCTCTCTCTCTGTCTCTCTCTGTCACTCCCTCTCTCTGTCTCTCTACCTCAGTCTCTCCCTCTCACTCTCGCTCCCTCTCTATCTCTGTCTGTCTGTCTCTCTCTTTGTCTCTCCCTATCTGTCTCCCTCTCTTTCTCTCTGTCTTTCTCTCTCCCTCACCCTGCCTCTCTCTCTGCCCCTCTCTCTGTCTCTCACTCTCTCTCTCTCAGTCTCTCGCTCCCCTTTTCTCTGTCTCTCACCCTCTCTCTCTCAGTGTCTCTCTCTCTGTCTATATCTGTCTCGCCCTCTCTCTCCCTCTGTTTCTCTCTCTCTCTCCCACTGTCTCTCCTGCATCTCTCTCTCTCTTTCCGTCTCTCACCGACTCTCTCTCTCTCTCTCTCTTTCCGTCTCTCTCTCTTTCCGTCTCTCCATCTCTCTCTGTCTCATTCTCTCTCCGTTTCTCTCTCTCTATGCCTGTCTCTCTCTCTTTCTCCTTCTCTCTGTGTGTGTCTCTCTCTATTTTTCTCTCTGTCTGGCTCTCCCTCTGTCTTTCTTTCTCTCTTTCTCTGCCTCTCTGTCTATCTATCTCTGCCCCTCTCTGTCTCTCTCTCTTTCTCTCTGTCTCTGTCCCTCTCTCTGACTCCCTCTCATTCTCCCTCTTTCTCCCTCTTCTCTTTCTTTCTCGCTCTCTCTGTCCCTCTCTCTGTTCATCTCTCTGTCTCTGTCTCTCCTTCTGCGTGTGTGTCTCTCTCTGTATGTCTCTTTCTCCCTCTCTTTCTGCCTCTGTCTCTCTCTCTCACACTCTCTCTCTCTGTGTGTCACACCCCCTATCACCCCATCTCTCCCTCTCTCTCTGTTTGTCACTCTCTGTCTCTCCGTGTCTCTCTATCTCTCTCTCTCTGTATCTCTCTCCCCTCTCTCTGTCTCTCACTCTCTCTCTCTCTGTGTCTCTCTATGTCTATATCTGTCCAAGTTCAAGTTCAAGTGAGTTTACTGTCATGTGTCCCTGATAGGACAATGAAACTCTTGCTTTGCTCTCTCTCTCTCTCTCTCTCTCTCTCTCTCTCTCTCTCTCTCTCTCTCTCTCTCTCTCTCGCTCTCTCTCGCTCCCTCTGTCTCTGTCTCTGTCTCTCTCTCCATTTCTCTCTCTCTTGCTCTGTTTCTCTCTCTGTCTCTCTCTCTCTATCTCTCTGCCGCTCTCTATGTCTCTCTCTCTGTTTCTCGCTCTGGTTCTCTGTATCTCTCTCTCTGTCTCTCTCTCTCTCTCACACCTCTCTCTCTCCCTCTGTCTCTCTCACTCCCTCTGTCTCTCTATCCCCCTTCTGTCTCTTTCTGCCTCTCTATCAGTCTCATTCCATCTATCACCGACTGTCTCTCTCTGTCTCTCTCTCTCTCTGTCTCCCTGTCTCTCTCTCCATCTCTGTCTCACTCTCCGTTTCTCTCTCTCTTTCTATCCGTCTCTCTCTCTTTCTCCCACTCTCTCTCTGTCTCTCTGTCTCTCTATCTCTCTCCGTTTCTCTCTGTCTCTCTCTGCCTCTCTCTATCTCTCTCTCTCTGATTTTCTCTCTCTGTCTTTGTTTCTCTCTCTCTGTGCCTCTCTCTCTCCTATCTCTCTCTGCCCCTCTCTCTGCCCCTCTCTCTGTCTCTCTCTCCCTCTTTCTATCTCTGTTCCTCTCTCTGTCTGTCTCTCTCTCTCTCTCGCTCTGTCTTTCTCTCCGTCTCTCTCTCTCCGTCTCACTCTCTGTCCATCCCTCTCTCTCCCTCTCTCTCCATCTCTCTCTCTCTCTATCTTTCTGTCTTTCTCTCACTTTCTCTGCCTCACTCTCTCTCTCTGTCTCTCTATCTGCCTCTCATATTTCTCCATCCCTGTCTGTCTCTCTGTCTCTGTTTCTCGCTGTCTGTCTATCTCTCTCTATTTCTCTCTCTCTCTCTCTCTCTCTCTCTCTCTCTCTATCTCTGTATCTTTCTCTCTCCGTCTCCCTCTCCATTTCTCTCTGTCTCTGTCTCTCTCCGTCTCTCACTCACTGTCTCTCTCTCTCTGTCTCTCACTCCGTCTCTTTATCTGTCTCTCTCTCTCTCTCTCCGTCTCTCTCTGTATCACGCTGTCTCTGTCTCTCTCTATCTGTATCTCTCACTTTGTCTGTCTCTCTGTCTATCTCTCTCTCCATCTCCCGTGTCTCCCACTGTCTCTATGTCTCTCTATCTCTGTCTGTCTGTCTCCCTCTGTCTCTCTGTCTCTCTCTATCTCTTAATCTCTCTCTCTCTCTCTCTGACTGTCTCTCTCTGGGTCTCATTCTCTCTCTCTCTCTTTCTCTCTCTCTGTCTCTATTTCTCTCTCTGTCTGTCTCTCTCTGGGTCTCATTCTCTCTCTCTCTTTCTCTCTCTCTGTCTCTCCCTCTCTGTCTGTCTCTCTCTCTCTCTGTCTCTCTCTCTCTCTGTCTGTCTCTCTCTCTGTGTCTGTCTCTCTTTATCTCTGTCTCTCTCTCTCTCTCTCTGTCTGTCTCTCTCTCTCTGTCTGTCTCTCTCTCTCTGTCTCTCTCTCTCTCTCTCTCTCTCTCTCTCTCTGTCTGTCTCTCTGTGTCTCTTAATGTAAGGCCCGGGAGCGAGAGGAACCCAGTCTGTAACGTTCCATCACACTTCCAAGGAAGTGGTCTGGTGGAAGCGGACTAGAGGGAGCACCTGATTGGCAGCAACCCCAGGTTTGCATTTCTGTTTTCTGGTTAAGGGTTCAGTGAGTTAACGGTACAGTGAGTTAAGGGTAAAGTGAGTTAAGGGTACAGTGAGTTAAGGATACAGTGAGTTAAGGGTACAGTGAGTTAAGGGCACAGTGAGTTAAGGGTACAGTGAGTTAGGGGTACAGTGCTTTTTAGTAAAGGTACTGTTTAAAGGATTAAGATTTTTATAGTGTGAGGGAGTTGATTTAATTTGGGGGTAAGCCATGTCAGTTGAGATCGGCCCCGTGGTTTGCTCATCCTGCAACATGTGGGAGATCAGGGATATGGTCGGTGTCCCTGGTGACTACGTTTGCAGGAAGTGTGTCCAGCTGCAGCTCCTGGCAGACCGCATTGAACGATTGGAGCTGCGGTTGGATTCATACTGGAGCATCCACGATGCTGAGAAAGTCGTGAATAGCACATACAGTGAGTTGGTCACACCGCAGGTAAAAGTTAAGCGGACAGAAAGGGAATGGGTGGCCATTAGCCAGTGTAGCAGTAGGCAGGTAGTGCAGGAGTCCCCTGCGGTCATCTCCCTCCTAAACAGATATACCATTTTGGATAATGTTGGGGGAGATGGCTCATCAGGGGAAGGCAGCAGCAGCCAAGTTCATGGCACCATGGGTGGCTCTGCGGCACAGGAGGGGAGGAAATAGTGTGGAAGGGCTATAGTAATATGGGATTCAATTGTAAGGGGAATAGATAGGCGTTTCTGCGGCCGCAAACGAGACTCCAGGTTGGTATGTTGCCTCCCTGGTGCAAGGGTCAGGGATGTCACTGAACGGCTGCAGAACGTTCTAGAGGGGGAGGGTGAACAGCCAGCTGTCGTCGTGCACATTGGCACCAACGATATAGGTAAAAAACAGCATGAGGTCCTAAAAGGTGAATTTAGGGAGCTAGGAGATAAACTTAAAAGTAGGACCTCATAGGTAATAATCTCTGGATTACTACCAGTACCACGGGCTAGTCAGAGTAGAAATAGGAGGATATTGCAGATGAATACGTGGCTTGAAAAATGGTGCAAGGGGGAGGGATTCAATTTCCTATGGCATTGGAACCAGTTCTGGGGGAGGTGAGACCAGTACAAACAGGACGGTCTGCACCTGGGCTGGAATGGAACCAATGTCCTTGTGGGAGTGTTTGCTAGTGCTGTCGAGGAGGATTTAAACTAATGTGGCAGGGGGATGGGAGCATGAGCAGAGAGACAGAGGGGTGTAAAATGAGGGTAGACGCGACAGGTACATAGATACATAGATACATAGAAAATAGGTGCAGGATTAGGCCATTCGGCCCTTCCAGCCTGCACCGCCATTCAATATGATCATGGCTGATCATCCAACTCAGTATCCCGTACCTGCCTTCTCTCCGTACCCCCTGATCCCTTTAGCCACAAGGGCCACATCTAACTCCCTCTTAAATATAGCCAATGAACTGGCCTCAACTATCCGCCGTGCCAGAGAGTTCCAGAGATTCACCACTCTCTGTGTGAAAAAGTTTTTTCTCATCTCGGTCTTAAAGGATTTCCCCCTTATCCTTAAGCTGTGACCCCTTGTCCTGGACTTCCCCAACATCGGGAACAATCTTCCTGCATCTAGCCTGTCCAACCCCATAAGAATTTTGTACGTTTCTATAAGATCCCCTCTCAATCTCCTAAATTCTAGCGAGTATAAGCCAAGTCTATCCAGTCTTTCTTCATATGAAAGACCTGACATCCCAGGAATCAGTCTGGTGAACCTTCTCTGCACTCCCTCTATGGCTATAATGTCCTTCCTCAGATTTGGAGACCAAAACTGTACGCAATACTCCAGGTGTAGTCTCACCAAGACCCTGTACAACTGCAGTAGAACCTCCCTGCTCCTATACTCAAATCCTTTTGCTATGAAAGCTAACATACCATTCGATTTCTTCACTGCCTGCTGCACCTGCATGCCTACTTTCAATGACTGGTGTACCATGACACCCAGTTCTCGCTGCATCTCCCCTTTTCCTAATCGGCCACCATTTAAATAATAGTCTACTTTCCTGTTTTTGCCACCAAAGTGGATAACCTCACATTTATCCACATTATACTGCATCTGCCAAACATTTGCCCACTCACCCAACCGATCCGAGTCACATATTAATCTCTTATGTGGGACCTTGTCAAAAGCCTTCTGAATGTCCAGATACAACACATCCACTGGTTCTCCCCTATCCACTCCACTAGTTACATCCTCGAAAAATTCTATAAGATTCGTCAGACATGATTTACCTTTCGTAAATCCATGCTGACTTTGTCCAATGATTTCACCACTTTCCAAATGTGCTGCTATCCCATCTTTAATAACTGACTCTAGCAGTTTCCCCACTACCGATGTTAGACTAACTGGTCTGTAATTCTCCGTTTTCTCTCTCCCTCCCTTCTTAAAAAGTGGGGTTACGTTTGCTACCCTCCAATCCTCAGGAACTACTCCAGAATCTAAAGAGTTTTGAAAAATTATCACTAATGCATCCACTATTTCTGGAGCTACTTCCTTAAGTACTCTGGGATGCAGTCTATCTGGCCCTGGTGATTTATCGGCCTTTAATCCATTCAATTTACCCAACACCACTTCCCGACTAATCTGGATTTCACTCAGTTCCTCTATCTCATTTGACCCGCGGTCCCCTGCTATTTCCGGCAGATTATTTATGTCTTCCTTAGTGAAGACGGAACCAAAGTAGTTATTCAATTGGTCCGCCATATCCTTGTTCCCCATGATCAATTCACCTGTTTCTGACTGCAAGGGACCTACATTTGTTTTCACTAATCTATTTCTCTTCACATATCTATATAAACTTTTGCAGTCAGTTTTTATGTTCCCTGCCAGTTTTCTTTCATAATCTATTTTCCCTTTCCTAATTAAGCCCTTTGTCCTCCTCTGCCGGTCTCTGAATTTCTCCCAGTCCTCTGGTATGCTGCTTTTTCTGGCTAATTTGTATGCATCATCTTTTGCTTTGATACCATCCCTGATTTCCCTTGTTATCCACGGATGCACTACCTTCCCTGATTTATTCTTTTGCCAAACTGGGATGAACAATTTTTGTAGTTCATCCATGCAGTCTTTAAATGCCTTCCATTGGATATCCACCGTCAACCCTTTTAGAACTAATTGGCAGTCAATCTTGGCCAATTCACGTCTGATACCCTCAAAGTTACATTTCTTTAAGTTCAGAACCGTTGTTTCTGAATTAACAATGTCACTCTCCATCCTAATGAAGAACTCAACCATATTATGGTCACTCTTGCCCAAGGGGGCACGCACAACAAGACTTCTAACTAACCCTTCCTCATTACTCAATACCCAGTCAAGAATAGCCTGCTCTCTCGTTGGTTCCTCTACATGTTGGTTTAGATAACTATCCCGCATACATTCCAAGAAATCCTCTTCCTCAGCACCCCTGCCAATTTGATTCAGCCAATCTATATGTAGATTGAAGTCACCCATTATAACTGTTTTGCCTTTGTTGCACGCATTTCTAATTTCCTGTTTGATGCCATCCCCAACTTCACTACTACTGCTAGGTGGCCTGTACACAACACCCACCAGCGTTTTCTGCCCCTTAGTGTTCCGCAGCTCTACCCATACCGATTCCACATCCTCCAAGCTAATGTCCTTCCTTTCCACTGCGTTAATCTCCTCTCTAACCATCAACGCTACCCCACCTCCTTTTCCTTTCTCTCTATCCCTCCTGAATATTGAATATCCCTGGATGTTCAGCTCCCAGCCTTGGTCACCCTGGAGCCATGTCTCCGTGTTCCCAACTATATCATAATCATGAATTGCTATCTGCACGTTCAACTCATCCACCTTATTACGAATGCTCCTTGCATTGAGACACAAAGCCTTCAGGCTTGTTTTTACAACGCTCTTACCCCTTATACAATTATGTTGAAAAGTGGCCCTTTTTGATTTTTGCCCTGGATTTGTCTGCCTGCCACTTTTCTGGGCACCGTGTTACAGGAAAGATGTCGTCGAGCTTTGAAAGGGCGTGGAGAAGATTTACGAGGATGTTGCCGGGACTCGAGGGGCGTGACATACAGGGAGAGGTTGGGGCAGGGCTGGGACTATTCCTTGGAGCGCAGGAGGATGAGGGGCGATCTCATAGAGGTGTACAAAATCACCAGAGGAATAGATCGGGTAGACGCACAGAGTCTCTTGCCCAGAGTAGGGGAATTGAGGACCAGAGGACACGGGTTTAAGGTGAGAGGCGCGGGGGCGGGAAAAATTGAATAGGAATCCGAGGGGCAACCTTTCCACACAGAGGGTGGTGGGTGTATGGAACGAGCTGCCGAGGAGGTAGTTGAGGCTGGGACTATCACAACACTTGGACAGGTACATGGATAGGACAGGTTTGGAGGGATATGGGCCAAACACGGGCAGCAGGTGGAACTAGTGTAGATGCGGCAAGTTGGCCGGGGTGGGCAAGTTTGGCTGAAGGGCCTGTTTCCATGCTGTATCACTCTGTCTCTCTCTCTCTCTCTCCCTGTCTCTCTCTGTCTCACTCTGTCTGTCTCTGTCTCTCTCTCTCCCTGTCTATCTCTCTCTGTGTCTCATTCTCTCTCCCTCTCTTTCTCACTCTGTCTCTGTCTCTCTCTCTGTGTCTCTCTCTCAGTGTCTGTCTCTCTCCCTGTCTCTCTCTCTCCCTGTCTCTCTCCCTCACTGTCTCTCTCCCTCTCTGTCTCTCTCTCTCTCTCTGTCTCGCTCCCTGTCTCTCTTTGTCTCTCTCTGTATCTCTCTCTCTCTCTCTCACTCTCTATGGGACAGAGGATTTGGGTGAACATAGACCCATTCCTGCCAACTGTGGGCCTAACTGCAGATAGATACATAACGTACTCAACACATAGGACAGGAAAGAGAAATGATCTGGAAATAGAAACACCATTGGCCAGGACAGATACTTATAAGGACTCGTTCTTTGTGAGAACCGCAATGGAATGGAATAAACGAGACAACATTATCGTTTAAATGTTTAAGAAGGAACTGCAGATGCTGGAAAATCAAAGATAGACACAAAATGCCGGAGTAACTCAGCGGGTGAGGCAGCATCTACGGAGCGAAGGAATAGTTGACGATTCGGGTCGAGACCCTTCTTCAGACTCAAGAACCATTTCCTCTCTCCATAGATGCTGCCTCACGCGCTGAGTTCCTATAGCATTATTGTCTACCAGCAATAGAGTCAAATCACCTTCACTGGACAATAGACAACAGGTGCAGGAGGAGGCCATTCGGCCTTTCGAGCCAGCACCGCCATTCACTGTGATCATGGCTGATCATCCACAATCCGTACCCTGCTCCTGCCTTCTCCCCATATCCCCTGACTCCGCTATCTTTAGGAGCCCTATCTAGCTCTCTCTTGAAAGTATCCAGAGAACTGGCCTCCACCGTCCTCTGAGGCAGAGAATCCCACAGATTCACAACTCTCTGGGTGGAAAAGTTTCTCCTCATCTCAGTCCCAAATGGCCACAGATTCATAACTCTCTGGGTGGAAATGTTTCTCCTCGTCTCCGTTCTAAATGGCTTACTCCTTATTCTTAAACTGTGTGTGGCCCCTGGTTCTGGAGTACCCCAACATCGGGAACATGTTTCCTGCCTCTAGCATGTCCAAACCCTTAATAATCATATATGTTTCAATAAGATACCCTCTCATCCTTCTAAACTCCAGAGTGTACATGCCCAGCCGCTCCATTCTCTCAGCATATGACAGTCCCGCCAACCCGGGAATTAACCTGGTGAACCTACGCTGGGCTCCCTCAATAGCAAGAATGTTCTTCCTCAAATTTTGGGACCAATCCTGCACACAATACTCCAGGTGTGGTCTCACCAGGGCCCAGTACAACTGCAGAAGGACCTCTTTGCTCCTAGACTCAACTCCTCTTGTTATGAAAGCCAACAGGCCAAAACTGCACACTATACTCCAGCTGTGGTCTCACAAGGGATGGAGGGAGAGGGAGAGAGGGAGGGGGAGAGAGAGAGATGGGGGGAGAGAGGGGGAGAGAGAGAGAGAGGGAGAGAGAGAGAGAGGGAGAGAGAGAGAGAGGACGAGGGGGGGAGAGAGGCAGAGAAGGGGAGAGAGGGAGGGGGAGAGAGTCGCAGAGAGGGGGAGGGAGAGGGGGAGGGAGAGAGGGAGGGAGAGAGGGAGGGAGAGGGTGTTGTGGGCTGAAGGGACTGGTTTCCAGAGGGCTACTATGGACATTGTGGGCCGAATGGATTCTTGGGCTGCGGCTCAGTCACTCAAGCCTGGTGTGCTGGCAGCTCACTCACTCACGGCTGGTGGGCTGGCAGTTGACTCGAGGCTATTCCTTGAAATGCCTCTTTAGGCAGGGTGCAATGCTGCCAAGCGCACATTTAGAAAAAGGCTAATTTAGCGTTTTTAAACCAAAGGCAACATTAGCGTTTTCAAACCAAAGCCAACATTAGCGTTTTTAAACCAAAGGCAGCTTTAGCGTTTTCAAACCAAAGGCGGCTTTAGCGTTTTCAAACCAAATGCGGCTTTAGCGTTTTCAAACCTGAGGCAACTTTAGCGTTTTCAAACTAAAGGCAGCTTTAGCGTTTTCAAACCAAAGGCAGCTTTAGTGTTTTCAAACCAAAGGCAGCTGTAGCGTTTTGAAACCAAAGGCAGCTGTTGCGTTTTCAAACCATATGCAGCTTTAGCGTTTTCAAAACAAAGGCAGCTTTAGCGTTTTGAAACCAAAGGCGGCTTTAGCGTTTTCTAACCAAAGGCGCTTTAGCGTTTTCTAACCAAAGGCGAATTTAGCGTTTTCAAAACAAAGGCAACTTTAGCGTTTTCAAACCATAGGCGGCTTTAGCTTTTTGAAAGCAAACGCAGCTTTAGCGTTATGAAACCAAAGGCAGCTTTAGCGTTTTGAAAGCATTAGGCAGGAAATTGTGTTGGATAGACTGATGGGACTGAAGGCTGATAAATCCCCAGGGCCTGATGGTCTGCATCCCAGGGTACTTAAGGAAGTGGCTCTAGAAACCGTGGATGCATTGGTGATAATTTTCCAATGTTCTATAGACTCAGGATCAGTTCCTGTGGATTGGACGGTAGCTAATGTTATCCCACTTTGTAAGAAAGGCAATAGAGAGAAAACGGGGAATTATAGACCAGTTAGCCTGACATCTGTGGTGGGGAAGATGCTGGAGTCAATTATTAAAGATGAGATAGCCGCACATTTGGATAGCAGTAACAGGATCGGTCCGAGTCAGCATGGATTTACGAAGGGGAAATCATGCTTGACTAATCTTCTGGAATTTTTTGATGATTTAACTAGGAAAATCGGCAGGGGAGCGCCAGTGGATGTAGTGTACCTGGACTTTCAAAAAGCAGTTGATAAGGTCCCACATAGGAGATTAATGAACAAAATTAGGGCACATGGTTTTGGGGGCAGAGTGCTGACATGGATAGAAAAGTGGTTGGCAGACAGGAAACAAAGAGTAGGGATTAACGGGTCCCTTTCAGAATGGCAGGCAGTGACTAGTGGGGTACCGCAAGGCTCTGTGCTGGGACCACAGCTATTTACAATATACACCAATGATTTGGATGAAGGGATTCAAAGTAAAATTTGCAGATGACACAAAGCTGGGTGGCAGTGTGAACTGTGAGGAGGATGCTATGAGAATGCAAGGTGACTTGGACTGGTTGGGGGAGTGGGCAGATGCATGGCAGATTAAGTTTAATGCAGATAAATGTGAGGTTATCCACTTTGGTAGCAAAAACAGGAAGGCAGATTACTATCTAAATGGTGTCAATTTCGGAAAAAGGGATCTGGGGTCCTTGTACATCAGTCTATGAAAGTAAGCACGCAGGTACAGCAGGCAGTGAAGAAAGCGAATGGCATGTTGGCTTTTATAACAAGAGGAATCGAATATAGGAGCAAAGAGGTCCTTCTGCAGTTGTACAGAGCCCTAGTGAGACCACACCTGGAGTATTGTGTACAGTTTTGGTCCCCTAATTTGAGGAAGGACATTCTTGCTATTGAGGGAGTGCGGCGTAGGTTTACAAGGTTAATTCCCGGGATGGCAGGACTGTCATATGCTGAGTAAATGGAGCAGCTGGGCTTGTACACTCTGGAGTTCAGAAGGATGAGAGGGCATCTCATTGAAACATATAAGATCGTTAAGGGTTTGGACACGCTACAGGCAGGAAATATGTTCCCGATGTTGGGGGAGTCCAGAACTAGGGGCCACAGTTTAAGAATAAGGAGTAAGCCATTTAGAACGGAGACGAGGAAACACTATTTCTCACAGAGACTGGTGAGTCTGTGGAATTCTCTGCCTCAGAGGGCGGTGGAGGCAGGTTCTGTGGATGCTTTAAGATTGTTACAGTAAGATTGTACTGTAACAGTAAGATTGTTACACCTAAGGTACTGGAAGAGAGAAGGTGGGTGACGGTGAGAAAGAGAGGGAAACATGGAATGCAAAGGTCCCCGGGTGTTGTACCTCTTGTGAACAGGTTCACCGACTTAGAAGCTGTCGGGACAGTAGACGTTATCACACTGAGCGGCGGACTGGCTTGCGAAGCAAAAAGGGCTGTTGAGCCAAAACCAAAGAGGCTAACGTCAGGCAACGCCATTGTAGTTGGAGACTCCATTGTGAGAGGTACGGACAGGGGTTTCTGCAGGAACAGACGGGATTCGAGAATGGTGTGCTGCCTTCCTGGTGTCAGGATCCAGGATGTCACGGACAGAGTGCAGAAAATCCTCAAGGGCGAAGGTGAACAACCGGAAGTGGTAGTGCATGTCGGCACAAACGATGTTGGAAAGAAGGGGATGAATATTCTGCAGTGTGACTTTAGAGAGCTCGGAAAAATGCTGAAAAGCTGGACCTCCAGGGTTGTTACCTCCGGTTTGCTTCCAGTTCCACGTGCTGGTGAGAGCAGGAACAGGGAGATACGGGACCTGAATGTGTCGCTGAGGAACTGGTGCAGGGGGCAGGGATTTTGATTCTTAGATCACTGGGATCTGTTTTGGAGTAAGGGGGAACTGCACAAAAGGGACGGATTGCATCTTAACAGGTGGGGGAGCAGCATTCTGGCAGGGAGGTTTGCCACTGCTACACGGGTGATTTTAAACTGAATAAGGGGGGTGGGGCGTCAAATGGGATAGTCGTGGACGGAGTTAAAGAGAAAGAGAGTAAAGGGATAGTTAATGACCCAGAATTAACGGGAATGGAAGCTCACAAAGGGATAGGAGAGTATGGCCAGGAGTAATAGGGATCGATGTGAAAGGTGAGAAGCGTAAGGAATTAAAAGTATTGTATATGAATGCGCGAAGTATAAGAAGTAAAGTAGATGAGCTTTAGGCTCAGTTAGAGGTTGGTAGTTATGACATTGTGGGGATTACTGAGACGTGGCTGCAGGAGGATCGGGACTGGGAACTTAAAATTCAGGGTTATACATCCTATAGAAAGGACAGGCAGGTGGGGAGAGGAGGGGGGTAGCTCTGCTGGTGAAGGATGGAATTCAGTCCCTTGCAAGGGAAGACATAGGGACTGACGAGGTAGAGTCACTGTGGATTGAGTTGAGGAATTGTAAGGGCAAGAAGACACTAATTGGTGTTATCTACTGAACCCCAAATAGTAGACCGGATGTAGGGTGTAAGTTGCAGCATGAGTTGAAACTGGCATGTAACAAAGGTAATGCCACTGTGGTGATGGGGGATTTCAATATGCAGGTAGACTGGGAAAATCAGGTTGGTGCAGGACCACAAGAAAGAGAGTTTGTAGAATGCCTCCGAGATGGATTCTTAGAGCAGCTTGTAATGGAGCCGACCAGAGAAAATGCAATTCTGGATTTAGTGTTGTCCAATGAACCAGGTATGATAAAGAGAACTCGAGGTAAAGGAACCGCTTGGAGGTAGTGATCATAATATGATTAGTTTTAATCTGCGATTTGAGAAGGAGAACGTTAAATCGGATGTGTCAGTGATGCAGTTGAACCAAGGGGACTATGAAGGCACGAGAGGGAGGCTGGAAAGGGATCCTAGCAGGAATGACGGTGGAACAGCAATGGCAGGAATTTCTGGGCATAATCCGGAAGACGCAGGATCATTTCATTCCAAAAAGGAAGTAAGATTCTAAGGGGAATAGGAGGCAACCGTGGCTGACAAGAGAAGTCAGGGATAGAATAAAATTAAAAGCAAAGATGTATTAAAACAGCAAAGAGTAGCCGGAAGACAGAGGATTGGGAAACTTTCATAGGACAACAGAAGGAAACAAAACGGGCAATACGGGCTGAAAAGATGAAGTACGAAGGGAAGCTGGCCAGGAATATTAAGAAGGACAGTAAAAGCTTATTTAGATATGTTAAGGGAAAAAGTAGCAAAGTCAAATGTGGGTCCCTTGAAGGCACACACGTGTGAAATTGTTATGGGCAACAAGGAAATGGCGGAAGAGTTGAATAGGTACTTCGGATCTGTCTTCACTAAGGAAGACACAAACAATCTCCCAGATGTACTGGAGGAAAGAGGGTAGAGGAACTGAAAGAGATTTTCATTAGGCGAGAAATAGTATTCGGTAGGCTAATGGGACTGAAGGATGATTAATCCCCTGGACCTGATGGTCTGCATCCCAGGGTCCTCAGGGAGGTGGCTCTAGAAATAGTGGATGCATTGGTGATCATTTTCCAATGTTCAATAGATTCAGGATCAGTTCCTGTGGATTGGAGGATAGCTAATGTTATCCCACTTTTCAAGAAAGGAGCGAGAGAGAAAACGGGGAATTACAGACCAGTTAGCCTGACTTCGGTGGTGGGAAAGATGCTGGGGTCAATTATTAAAGAGGTAATAATGGGGCATTTGGATAGCAGTAAAAGGATTAGTCCAAGTCAACATGGATTTATGAAAGGGAAATCATGCTTGACTAATCTTCTGGAAAGTTTTGAGGATGTGACAAGTAAAATGGATGAAGGGGTGCCTGTGGATGTTGTGTATCTAGACTTTCAGAAAGCATTTGATAAATTCCCGCACAGGACACTGCTCACTAAAATTAGAGCACATGGTATTGGGGGTTGGGTGTTGACATGGAGTAGGAGTGAACCGGTCCTTTTCAGAATGGCAGGCAGTGGCGAGTGCAGTGCCGCAAGGCTCGGTGTTGGGTCCGCAACTGTTTACCATATATATTAATGATTTGGAAGAATGAATTAGGAGCAACACTAGCAAGTTTGCGGATGACACATAGCTGGGTGGCAGTGTGAACTGTGAAGAGGATGTTAGGAGGTTGCAGGGT
The DNA here is from genome assembly GCA_038087875.1 of Malacoraja senta. Taxonomy (NCBI): domain Eukaryota; kingdom Metazoa; phylum Chordata; class Chondrichthyes; order Rajiformes; family Rajidae; genus Malacoraja; species Malacoraja senta. The sequence continues at coordinate 171,755 of JAXLNO010005028.1, forward strand.
GACCTGGACAGGTTGAGTGAGTGTGCAGATGCGTGGCAGATGCAGTATAATATAGATAAATGTGAGGTTATCCACTTTGGCGGCAAAAACAAGGCGGCAGATTATTATCTCAATGGGGTTAGGTTAGGTAAGGGGGAGGTGCAGCGAAACCTGGGCGTCCTTGTACACCGGTCACTGAAAGTTGGCTTACAGGTACAGCAGGCATTGAAGAAAGTTAATGGAATGTTGGCCTTCGTAACAAGAGGATTTCAGTATCGGAGTAAAGAGGTTCTTCTGCAGTTGTATAGGGCTCTGGTGAGACCACATCTGGAGTATTGTGTACAGTGTTGGTCTCCTAATTTGAGGAAGGACATCCTTGTGATTGAGGCAGTGCAGCGTAGGTTCATGAGATTAATCCCTGGGATAGCGGGATTGTCATATGAGGAAAGATTAAAAAGACTAGGCTTGTATTCTCTAGAGTTTAGAAGGATGAGGGGGTATCGTATAGAAACATATAAAATTATAAAAGGACTGGACAAGCAAGATGCAGGAAAAATAGTCCCAATGTTGGGCGAGTCCAGAAACAGGGGCAACAGTCTTAGAATAAAGGGGAGGTCATTTAAGACTGAGGTGAGAAAAAACGTTTTCACCCAGAGTTGTGATTTTATGGGATTGCCTGCCACAGAGGGCAGTGGAGGACAAGTCACTGGTTGGATTTAAGAGAGAGTTAGATAGAGCTCTAGGGGCTAGTGGAGTCAAGGGATATGGGGAGAAGGCAGGCACGGGTTATTGATAGGGGACATGATCACAATGAATGGCGGTGCTGGCTCGAAGGGCCGAATGGCCTCCTCCTGCACCTATTTTCTATGTTTCTGTGTTTCCAACATTAGAAAATTTGCAGATGACACAAAGCTGGGTGGCAGTGTGAACTGTGAGGAGGATGCTATGAGAATGCAGGGTGACTTCGACAGGTTGGGGGAGTGGGCAGATGCATGGCAGATGAAGTTTAATGCGGAGAAATGTGAGGTTATCCACTTTGGTAGCAAAAACAGGAAGGCAGATTACTATCTAAATGGCGTCAAGTTGGGAAAAGGAAGTGCAACGGGATCTGGGGGTCCTTGTACATCAGTCTATGAAAGTAAGCATGCAGGTACAGCAGGCAGTGAAGAAAGCGAATGGCATGTTGGCCTTTATAACAAGAGGAATTGAATATAGGAGCAAAGAGGTCCTTCTGCAGTTGTACAGAGCCCTAGTGTGACAACACCTGGAGTATTGTGTGCAGTTTTGGTCCCCTAATTTGAGGAAGGACATTCTTGCTATTGAGGGAGTGCAGCGTTGGTTTACAAGGTTAATTCCCGGGATGGCGGGACTGTCATATGCTGAGAGAATGGAGCAGCTGGGCTTGTACACTCTGGAGTTTAGAAGGATGAGAGGTGATCTCATTGAAACATATAAGAGGCAGTAAACATGTTCCCGATGTTGGGGGTGTCCAGAAGCCACAGTTTAAGAATAAGGAGTTAGCCATTTGAACGGAGACGAGGAAACACTATTTCTCACAGAGTGCGATGAGTCTGTGGAATTCTCTGCCTCAGAAGGAAGTGGAGGCAGGTTCTCTGGATGCTTTCAAGAGAGAGCTAGATAGGGCTCTTAAAAATAGCGGAGTCAGGGAATATGGGGAGAAGGCAGGAACGGGGTACTGATTGGGGATGATCAGCAATGATAACATTGAATGGCGGTGCTGGCTCGAAGGGCCAAATGGCCTACTCCTGCACCTATTGTCTCTTGTCTATAGTCTAAAGGCTGCTTTAGCATTTTGAAACCAAAGGCAGCTTTAGCATTTTCAAACCAAAGGCAGCTGTAGCGATTTCAAACCAAAGGCAGCTTTAGTGTGTTGAAACCAAAGGCAGCTTTAGCGTTTTCAAACAAAAGGCGGCTTTAGCGATTTCAAACCAAAGGCAGCTGTAGCGATTTGAAACCAAAGGCAGCTTTAGCGTTTTTTTTTATTTTCGAATTTCTTTTATTAGAAGCGATTGTACAGGGATAAGGCGATCGACATAACACTTATACAATTATTGTACAGCTTCATTTTTAACGTTAGAACCTAAATCGAAAAAAAGGGAAAAAAGAAAAAAAGAGAGAAAAAAGAAAAGAATGACGAAAGAGAAGTAAAATAAGAACAAGCTAGAAAATAGACCCCTAAGGTACCAAAGAAGTGCAAGAGAAAAGAAAAGAAATAAGAAAAAAAAAGATGGAGATATACCCCCCCCCCCCCTCACCCATCCCTGGCATCGGGTTTAAATTTGTGTTTAACCATTCTGTTGTTGCAGAGATTCAGTAAAAGGGAACCATATCTTAAGAAATTGATCTGCTTTTCCCGCCAAGACAAGCCTAATATTTTCCAAATGTAGTGTTTCGGACTTATCAGTGATCCACATCTTCACTGTAGGGACTGTTATCTTTTTCCAGAATTTGAGTATTAATTTTTTCACTGTTATTAGGCCATAGTTGAGGAAACATCTTTGGAATCTCGTTAATTTAGAGCAGGCATCTGACATACCTAAAGTGATCCGTTTTATATCTGGTTCCAATTTAATTTTAAGTATTTTGGAGAAGATATCAAATAGTCCCCTCCAGAAGTTTTGTAACTTAATACAGGAGGCGAAGGAATGAGTTATAGTCGCTTCTTGGAGGAGACATTTATCACAAATAGGAGAGACATTTGGGAAGATCTTGTTTAATTTGGTCTTTGAATAGTAGAGTCTATGCAGTATTTTAAATTTATCAGGGAGTGCCGAACATTGAGAGAGCAGTAGTGTATGTATAGAAGGCTTTCCTCCCAGCTATCTTTTGAAATTAATAAACCCAATTCGTCTTCCCATGCTCGCCTATGCCTCTCAGAAGATGGGATGTATGCAGTTAAAAAAGTATTGTAAATGTAGGATATTAACTTGCTTGTATCAACATGTCTATTCATGCAGTTATCTAGTAAATCTGGACCCATAGAGTGACAGTCTTGTGTATATGTTTTCACATAGTCTCGGATTTGAAGATATCTGAAAGAATTACTTGCTTTCAAGTGATATTTCTCCTGTAATTCTTGAAACGAGAGGAAAATCCCCTTCTCGTAAAGATCTCCCACCGTTTTAATTCCTGAGTTTTTCCATTGTGCAAACGCCTTATCTAAAGTAGACGGTTTAATCGAGGGTTTATTAGCGATTGGTAAAAGGAGAGAGAAATTTCTCAGAGGTTTGATTTCAACTGTTTCCAAATCCGTAGGGTACTGTGTATTATCGGATTTTGCTCATACATTGATTTATTCAGATGTGTTGGAGAAAGAAGAATCGCGCCGATATTAAAAGGCAAACAATCTTCCCTCTCCATTTTTAACCAGTTTCCCTGTTGGCATGTGTCATCCATCCAGTAGATTAAGTTTTTAATATTAGTCGCCCAGTAATAGAAAAGGCTTTAGTGTTTTGAAACCAAGGGCAACTTTAGCGTTTTCAAACCATAGGCAACTTTAACGTTTTCAAACCTTAGGCAACTATAGCGTTTTGGAACGTTGCCCATTTCCTTCGCTCCATAGATGCTGCTGCACCCGCTGAGTTTCTCCAGCACTTTTGTCTACATAGCGTTTTCAAACCTTAGGCAACTTTAGCGTTTTCAAACCATAGGCAGCTTTAGCGTGTTCAACATTAGCGTTTTCAAACCTTAGGCAACTATAGAGTTTTGGAACGTTGCCCATTTCCTTCGCTCCATAGATGCTGCTGCACCTGCTGAGTTTCTCCAGCACTTTTGTCTACATAGCGTTTTCAAACCTTAGGCAACTTTAGTGTTTTCAAACCAAAGACAGCTTTAGTGTTTTTATACCAAAGGCAGCTTTAGCGTTTTCAAACCAAAGGCAACTTTAGCGTTTTCAAACCAAAGGCAGCTTTAGCGTTTTCAAACCAAAGGCAGCTTTAGCGTTTTCAAACCAAAGGCAGCTTTAGCGGTTTTCAAACTAAAGGCGGCTTTAGTGTTTTCATACCAAAGCCGGAGCACCTGGAAAAGTCCACGCAGGTCACGGGGAGAATGTACAAACTCCGTACAGATAGCACCCATAGTCGGGATCGAACCTGGGCCTCTGGTGCTGTGAGGCAGCAACTCCACCGCTGCACCACCATGCTGCCCCTCAGCTGCTCTGCCTTTCAGTTAGACCATTTATCTCGGCACCATTTAATGCCATACTCTCAATTCCGTAATATTAAGGCCAGTCATCTCGCTGTTGAACTGGTCTCAAGTCTGGTCTCCGTAGCCACTTGGGCAGAGAATTCCCTGCATTTCCCATCCTCTGGGTGTTAAGCTGCTACAGTTCAGTGAAGTTTGCTTTCAATTGAATGGTAGATTCTGCGGGCAATTGATGGGAATTTGTGAGGAACTAGTTTCAAGGAGAATTTGTGAAGGACTGGGATTCTCTGAGAGCTGGCGTTGATTTGATGGGCTGAAATGGCCTATGTCATAAGGAAATATGAAGTATGGAAAAGTGACTTTTCTGCATTACATATTTGTAAATTTTATGTGTATGTGAAATAAGTAGCTGCGAGTAGAATTAAAAAGCCTCCTAACTTGAAAATAAACTTTGTTTGTTATTTCTATTCCTAGATGTTGTTGCAGAAGATGAAGGAAATGGAATCTGCTGTGGAAAGGTGCAGAGCTGCGCCGCGGCAGTTTCCAGACTGCATCAACTGCTCACAATGATAGAGATAAATAACTCATTTAAGGGACTGTCCCACTTGGCAATTTTTTCGGTGACTGCCGGCGTCATATCAGTGTCATCACGCCGCATGACGCCACAAATCTTTTGGTGTTGATGTTGTCGGCCACAGTATCTGCAGATGCATCAAGATGCCCCTGGGGTGTGGCACGGCAGCAGGTTTGCCTGTGGCTGAGCTGTGAGCAGTGTAACGCTGATGCTGTGTGTTTCCAGCCATGAGTGGAGTAGCAGTAGACCTGGGGAGGGGGGTTTCGTCGGTTGCTGTGTGAAACAGGTCAACGTCATTTTTAGTTTAGAGGAACAGCGTGGAAACACGCCCTTTGGCCCACCGAGTCCGTGCAGACCAACGATCACCCTTACACCGGTAGTCAGGATTGAACCCGGGTCTCTGGCGCTGTAAGGCCATAGCTCTACTCTGCACCACCGTGCTGCCTCTGCTCCTGCACTCTGATGACTTGCTTTGTCCTGTATAGGACAGATTTGGTCTGGGCCACAGCCAGACATAAAAACAGTATTTTTCCACAAGCAGTAGCTCGACTCAACAGCCATAAATCTGTAGCCTCTTTTTACTCTGGTACTTTATTTCCACATGTTTAAATTATAATCTTATTTTTAATTGTCTACTGTATATCATGTTTTTATCCTTGCAAGCAAAGCATCAAGGCAAGTCCTTGTATGTATACATACTTGGTTTAATAAAATTATATTGATTATTATTATTATAGGTCGACAGATGAACAGAAGCAGCTACTGACTGCACTGGCGCTGCTGGAGGAGCAGCTCAGCCAGACACGGCTGGAGCTGCAGGCTGCACGTGTGGCACAGAAGGACATGGACTCCAGCATGCAAGCTCTGGAAAACTGAATTAAAATATGACTGATGTAAGTTTTCCCAAATAGTTTTTTATTTAACTGTAAAAGGTCAACACTTAGCATTTCTTCTGCCTTGATCAAAGAGATTGAGGTGAAGACGAAAGTGTGGAAAGTATCTTGCCCTCTTCCCTCCCCTTCTTTAACACTCAACTCTCTCTCCCTCCCTCTACTGTGTTCTTCCCTTTCTCTCACTGTCTCTCCTTTCCCCCCTCTGCTCCTTTCCCTGTGTTCATGACGTGGTCTCGTCTACATTGGAGAAACCAAACAGGCGTTGGGTTTCCACTTTGTGGAGCACCTGTGTTCGATCCATGGGGCACTCCTGAGCTTCATGTTATCTCATTCTGACTCTTGGATGTGGGAGTGACCGAACAGTCTGTGACATCCTGCACTGTTGCAATGAGGCTCAAAGCAATCTTGAGGAATGGCATCTCACCTTCCATTTGGGCTCATGGCAGTCCTCTGGGCTTGAATGGAATTTGATAATCTTGGTAACTTGATTCCTCTGTTAGTATCAGTTGTCCATTTGTGATAATTGGGTTGTCTTGTTTTTAAAAATCTCTATCCAAAAGTGGAGGGCATGTCCATGCTGACCTGCCAGACATGTCTTGTTTGAACAGCGTCTCCACCTGAAACGTCACCCATTCCTTCTCTCCAGAGATGCAGCCTGTCCCGTTGTCTATCTTCGGTTTAAACAGCATCTGCCACTCCTTCCTAGACATGTCTTCTTGCTCTGCATTTTGCAACTGCTACGATCTTTGTCTATTTTCCTTGTATAGAACCTAACCGCTCCTATTCACTCCTTGACCAGATAACTTTGTGTGCAGCTTATCCCCATGGCCACCTGGTTTGACACTATCAGAGTCATCCACCCACCTGTGCAGCTTTACAAGTTTATTTTGTCACCTCCCCAGTTCTGACGAAGGGTCTTTGACTTGAAACATGAATTCTGTTTCTCTGGCTCCAGATGCAGCCTGACCCGAGTGCTCCCAGCATTTTGTTTTTCAGATTTATTCCATCTGCAGTTTTCATGCATTTATTCTAACTTGTTTTTCTATATGACTGCCACCTTTCAGTCCATGTTAGCACATTTGTCCTCATATGTGGCAAATGCCTTTTGGAGATCTAAATACACACTACATTTACAGGAGATCGACACAAAAAGCTGCAGTAACTCAGCGGGTCAGACAGCATCTCTGGAGAAAACAAATAGAAAATTCCTTTTCCCCAGAGATGCTATCTGAGCCGCTAAGTTACTCCAGTTTATTGTGTCTATCTTTGGTTTAAACCAGCATTTGCAGTTCCTTCCTCCTACATTTACAGGTTTCCCTTATCAACTCCCTATCACATCCTGTCAAGTTTTGTCACACATGATTTTCATTAAACCATGTCGGCTACATTTGATTAGATGCAGCTTACCAAATTATTAGTTATTTCCTCTTGTGAACTATGAGTGCTGGATGAATTAAAATCATAGAGTGATACAGTGTGGAAACAGACCCTTCGGCCCAACTCGCCCACACCCACCAACATGTCCCAGCTACACTGGTCCCACCTGCCTGCGTTTGGTCCATATCCCTCCAAACCTGTCCTATCCATGTACCTGTCAATTGACCTCTAGTTCCCACCTTCTGTTTTACGTGCTGGGAGGCCAGGTGAATCTCACTCACAGCCTCTTCTACTGCTGGTCCAGGTGCCCAGTAAATGTGAGTTCTGCTTCCAACAACCATTCAGGCAGTGAACCCTTGGCCCACTGTACTAATTGCATCAAACCCTTGTGCCAATTGAATTACATTTCCAACTTTGTGCAGGAAAGATGGTTACCTTGTTTACTCTGAATGGACCAGTCAGAATATCATAACCTTATGTGTAGGAAGGAACTGCAGATGCTGGTTTACACCGCAGATAGACATCAGTGAGACAGGCAGCATCTCTGGGGGAGGGGGGGGGATGGATGACATTTCGGGTCGAGATGTCTGAAGAAGGGTCTCAATCCGAAACATGATCCATTATTTCTCTCCAGAGATGCTGCCTGTCCCGCTGAGTTACTCCAGCATTTTGTCTTTTTTTCTATAATATTATAACCACTCAAACAATCTACCTGCTGCAGTACCTGACGACTCTCTCCTTGCAACCTTTCTTCTCTAGTCCTGCCAATGTCGTAAACCTTTCTTGTGCCTCTCTAGTGAACTCCCATCAATCCTGTAGCGAGGCAACCAGAATCCACACAATGTTACAGGTACGGCTGAGCTAACATTTTCCACAGTTCCAAGATGACTGTCCCACTACCTTCAAAGATCCCACAACAAGCTCTCCAAAGATAGACACAAAATGCTGGAGTAACTCAGCGGCATGGACAGGATCTCTGGAGCATTAGATGCTGCCTGGTCTGCTGAGTAACTCCAGCATTTTGTGTCTATCTTCAGTGTAAACCAGCATCTGCATTTCCTTCCTACACAACAATCTCTCCAAGATCTTTCTGTTCCCCACCACAGTTCAGTATCCTTTCAGCTATAATGTATTCCCTTGCCTTGTCTCCCTCGCCAAAGGATCAACAATTGTAAAATAATATATTTTTTAAGATGACAAAGATACTGCTTTGCATTGATTTCAATGTCTACAAGAAGGAGCACTGACTATCCAGCTCTTGTGTGTTTAGAAGGAGACGGCGTTGCTCCCACTTGTCCACAAGCTGCTCTTCGGTTCATCACAAGACAGCACATGGGAACCACTGACAGCACAGCTGGTGCATCGCAAGGAACTCGAGGCCCTCCTCGCTGGCTTGGAGAAGAAGATCCTCTCAGATGCTTCACTTTATCCTCGTCCGGCAATGGAGACACACTCGGCAGCTGTCAGAGCAGGGATTATTAAGGTACAAGCATGCAAGCAGCCGGTGGCTCTAACTCTGGAACACACTATTGTATTTCAGAAATGTAATTTATTGATAATACTAGACTAAGTGGGACCCGTTGGGTTCCATGTTCACACGGGAGGGCTGGTCCCCCAACGCAATATTCCACCTCTCCACCAATTCCAATATTGGTGGCCGGGGGGGGGGGGCTTTCTGGGTGTTGTGGGCTGAAGGGACTGGTATCCAGAGGGCTAGTATGGACATTGTGGGCCGAATGGATTATTGGGCTGGCAGCTCAGTCACTCAAGCCTGGTGTGCTGGCAGCTCACTCACTCACGGCTGGTGGACTGGCAGTTGACTCGAGGCTATTCCTTTAAATTCCATTTCCAGCAGAGTGCAGGCCACCAAATTTAAATGAAGTTTCCTACCATTTCAAGCAGAGAGCAAGGCCACCAAATTCAAATGCAGTATCCTACCATTTCAAGCAGGGTGCAAGGCCACCAAATTCAAAAGCAGTTTCATACCATTTCAAGCAGGGTGCAAGGCCACCAAATTGAAAAGCAGTTCCTAGGGCCGAGATGGCCTGTTTCCATGCTGTTATGGTTATATGGTTACCATTTCAAGCAGGGTGCAAGGCCATCAAGGTGACCTCTCCCTCCCCCATCTTGCAGACCCTGAGCCACTCCCACAGTTCCGGGTTTTATAGTCCCTCCCCCTCTCACCAGAAGGGGCGTGGCCTTCATGGCAGTGATTGACAGGAGAGAGAATCTCAACATTTTTTAAACACAAATAACTCTTATTTTTCATCGATGGGAAAAATCCTCTTGCCCTGTGCAGCGGAGGGGGACTCTGAGTAAGAAGACTAAAAATCACAACCGTAAGTGGTAGCGTTTTTTCTAAAATCAATATGCAGTGCAAAGAGGAAGTGGTCAAGATGAGACTTTTAATTATATAGATATCTAGTAATGAAATTGGGGCATGTCTTGCTCTATGTTCCATCAATTCAGCACTTTCACTTGCAATGTGTCAATAAACACCACATCCTTAAACAGTGCTCCTATGAAGTGTCTGAGAGTCCCTCAGTGTCTAGTGGTGGCCGGACCTTAGACCAAGGCCACTCCCCCACAGCCTCTGCAGTGACTACACTGAGCTTCAGTGTGTCCCTCACACCACATTCTCTCACACCCTGGAATGTGCCAGTCGGCAGCAATTCATTTACCCACATCTTATGCAGGAAGATCAATTTTTGGGCAGACCAAAGTGAGTCTTCCGCTGAGATAATGATCTTCCAGCAGCAGTTGACATTTATCTTGTGCGTCCCTGTGAACAGCTCATAGATCACTGATGCACAACTGCTCAGGATGAACCATGACAAGAGCCCTTGCATTCTTCTTCTGACCTTCCTGTCAAACACCCAGTGCATAAGGAGGTGAATGTTGTCCACACCACAACCATCTCAATGGCAGCGTGCAGTGGGGTGCTTTTCTGACAGAGCAGGCAGGGTCTGACTGGGAGGGCTCCTCACACTACTGTTGGCGAGTTCCTCTGTCTGCTTGGGGAGCCATCTGATGGGATCCATCGAGTCCTTCTCCCACAGTGCCTGTAGCTCGTTCTACCTTGATCACGTGGTCACGGGTAGTTTTCTTCAGGAACCTTTCTGTGAAGGACAGGTAGTAAGGCAATGTCAAACTGAATGGAACATTGCATAAGTCTACACCGGCCAACATGTCCCAGCTACAGTAGTCCCACCTGCCTGCGTTTGCCCCAGATCCCTCCAAACCTGTCCTATCCATGACAATGTACTGTAATAATTATTGACCTGATCACATAATCCTGCTGCCTTCTATGCAGTAAACTTGGGCTCTCCATCGCTCACTTTTATTACACCTTGCTAATTCCAGATTATGGGAATGGATATGAGGGATCATTTTGTGGGACCTGTTGAAGGGAGCATTGCCCGTCTGGTTTCTGTATGTGTGTGGGCTCTGCACTCTATTGCACTCTACTGCCCCCTTCTTATCCCAGATTATTGTTGTTTTTTCCTTTGGTAGGATGTGAAAAGCATTGTGGAGCAAGCACTAAAATACAGCGCTGACAGGGTTGGATTGGTGGATTATGCACTGGAATCTGCTGGTAAGTATCAGACAAAAGCCCGGGCCAAGTAAAACCCTGAATGTAACAGACTGAAAGGGTGTTGTGTAGGCAGGCACTTTAGTCATGTTTGACTTGCTCCTGTGGAATGGGGTCTCTTTCACACTGGGCAATATGTCCTGAATAGGCAAGTACAAATCAATGTTGACAGTACAGGTTTCCCCAGAGCTGCTGAGGTTCACACTGCTGAATGTTAATTTAACTTGTAACTGCTTGATGTTGCGCCAATCCACAACTCATTTAAAGGCCGAGGCATCGGTGGGATGGCCTTGCCCTGGGGCACTATCGGCCATCTTCATTCTGTCCACTGCTCCACCATCCCTGCAAACACATTGGTTACTCTCTTGTGCACTCTCTCCAAACCTTCATGCCTTTCTGAGGGCAAGGCAGCCAGGACTGGATGCACTACTCCAGCTGTGGCCAAGCCTGTGTTTTTGGCAGGGGTGCTGAGGAAGAGGATTTCTTGGAATGTATGAGGGATAGTTATCTAAACCAACATGTAGAGGAACCAACGAGAGAGCAGGCTATTCTAGACTGGGTATTGAGTAATGAGGAAGGGTTAGTTAGCAGACTTGTTGTGCGTGCCCCCTTGGGCAAGAGTGACCATAATATGGTTGAGTTCTTCATTAGGATGGAGTGTGACATTGTTAATTCAGAAACAACAGTTCTGAACTTAAAGAAAGGTAACTTTGAGGGTATGAGACGTGAATTGGCCAAGATTGACTGGCAATTAGTTCTAAAAGGGTTGACGGTGGATATGCAATGGAAGGCATTTAAAGACTGCATGGATGAACTACAAAAATTGTTCATCCCAGTTTGGCAAAAGAATAAATCAGGGAAGGTAGTGCATCCGTGGATAACAAGGGAAATCAGGGATAGTATCAAAGCAAAAGATGATGCGTACAAATTAGCCAGAAAAAGCAGCATACCAGAGGACTGGGAGAAATTCAGAGACCAGCAGACGAGGACAAAGGGCTTAATTAGGAAAGGGAAAATAGATTATGAAAGGAAACTGGCAGGGAACATAAAAACTGACTGCAAAAGTTTTTATAGATATGTGAAGAGAAAGAGATTAGTTAAAACAAATGTAGGTCCCTTGCAGTCACAAACAGGTGAATTGATCATGGGGAACAAGGATATGGCGGACCAATTGAATAACTACTTTGGTTCCGTCTTCACTAAGGAAGACATAAATAATCTGCCGGAAATAGGGGGCCGCGGGTCAAAGGAGATGGAGGAACTGAGTGAAATCCAGGTTAGTCGGGAAGTGGTGTTGGGTAAATTGAATGGATTAAAGGCCGATAAATCACCAGGGCCAGATAGGCTGCATCCCAGAGTACTTAAGGAAGTAGCTCCAGAAATAGTGGATGCATTAGTGATAATTTTTCAAAACTCTTTAGATTCTGGAGTAGTTCCTGAGGATTGGAGGGTAGCAAACGTAACCCCACTTTTTAAGAAGGGAGGGAGAGAGAAAACGGGGAATTACAGACTAGTTAGTCTAACATCGGTAGTGGGGAAACTGCTAGAGTCAGTTATTAAAGATGGGATAGCAGCACATTTGGAAAGTGGTGAAATCATTGGACAAAGTCAGCATGGATTTACGAAAGGTAAATCGTGTCTGACGAATCTTATAGAATTTTTCGAGGATGTAACTAGTAGAGTGGATATGGGAGAACCAGTAGATGTGTTGTATCTGGACTTTCAGAAGGCTTTCGACAAGGTACCACATAAGAGATTAGGATACAGACTTAAATCACACGATATTGGGGGTTCAGTATTGATGTGGATAGAGAACTGGCTGGCAAACAGGAAGCAAAGAGTAGGAGTAAACGGGTCCTTTTCACAATGGCAGGCAGTGACTAGTGGGGTACCGCAAGGCTCAGTGCTGGGACCCCAGCTATTTACAATTTATATTAATGATCTGGACGAGGGAATTGAAAGCAACATCTCCAAGTTTGCGGATGACACTAAGCTGGGGGGCAGTGTTAGCTGTGAGGAGGATGCTAGGAGACTGCAAGGTGACTTGGATAGGCTGGGTGAGTGGGCAAATGTTTGGCAGATGCAGTATAATGTGGATAAATGTGAGGTTATCCACTTTGGTGGCAAAAACGGGAAGGCAGACTATTATCTAAATGGTGGCCGATTAGGAAATGGGGAGATGCAGCGAGACCTGGGTGTCATGGTACACCAGTCATTGAAAGTAGGCATGCAGGTGCAGCAGGCAGTGAAGAAAGCGAATGGTATGTTGGCCTTCATAGCAAGAGGATTTAAGTATACGAGCAGGGAGGTTCTACTGCAGTTGTACAGGGTCTTGGTGAGACCACACCTGGAGTATTGCGTACAGTTTTGGTCTCCAAATCTGAGGAAGGACATTATAGCCATAGAGGGAGTGCAGAGAAGGTTCACCAGACTGATTCCTGGGATGTCAGGACTTTCATATGAAGAAAGACTGGATAGACTTGGCTTATACTCACTAGAATTTAGGAGATTGAGAGGGGATCTTATAGAAACGTACAAAATTCTTATGGGGTTGGACAGGCTAGATGCAGGAAGATTGTTCCCGATGTTGGGGAAGTCCAGGACAAGGGGTCACAGCTTAAGGATAAGGGGGAAATCCTTTAAGACCGAGATGAGGAAAAACTTTTTCACACAGAGAGTGGTGAATCTCTGGAACTCTCTGCCACAGAGGGTAGTTGAGGCCAGTTCATTGGCTATATTTAAGAGGGAGTTAGATGTGGCCCTTGTGGCTAAAGGGATCAGGGGGTATGGAGAGAAGGCAAGTACGGGATACTGAGTTGGATGATCAGCCATGATCATATTGAATGGCGGTGCAGGCTCGAAGGGCCGAATGGCCTACTCCTGCACCTATTTTCTATGTATCTATGTATCTATGTTTTACAAAGTTCCCCATCACTTCTTTGCTCTTGTACTCTGAGCCGTTATTTATAAAGTACAGGCGTTTTTAAACAACATCCTAAACTTCCTTCTTTCAGTAAACTAGGCACATATATCACCCACGTGTGTAAGAAGGATGTGAAGGTCTGATGAAGGGTCTCGACCCGAAACGTCACCCATTCCAGAGACACTGTTGTTTCTTCACTCCTTTTAGAATTGTGCCCTCTAGTTTACATTGCCTTATTCCTCCTCCCAAAATGAAATATTTCACATTTGAATTACAGCTGTTCAAACCCAATTCTGTATTTGCCTCCAATTCCATGAATATCTCCAGTTCACAGTATCATCTACAAATCTGGAACTCCAAGTCATTTAATGCTTATGAAGAAAAGATGGGTCTTATTCTGCCCTCTGGCCAATTTTACAACTTACAATTAACCTACAAACCTGTACATCTTTGGAGTGTGGGAGGATACCAGAGCACCCGGAGAAAACCCATGCGGTCACAGGGAGAATGTACAAACTCCGTACAGACAGCACCCGTAGTCAGGATCAAACCCAAGTCCCTGGTGCTGTCAGGCAGGAGGTCTAACGATCCGTCACTGTGCTGCCCTGATTTAATTGCTCCCCTCTACTGTTGGTTGGCCAGTTTTATTCTGTGAAGCAAAGTTTACGTTGCAGAGAAAGTGAGAACAAAGTAGATAGACTGGAGACCAGGAGATATTTGAGATGAATGTCGATACCAGCTGGATCGGTGGAGATGCAACTAGTGCAGACGAATGAAATCTTAAACACCTGTAGAAGTGCAAGAAAAGAAGACAAGCTCATGGTTTGAAATGTGGATAGAAGCTTGGTTCTTCTCAAGCTAACATTGGACAATTGGAATTGTGTAGAAAGCTGAAGATCTACTTTAGGTTTCAGCCATCTGCAGAATGACCAGGATGCTGCCTGGATTAGACAGAATGTTAGAATAGAATATTAGCTATAAGGGGAGGTTGGACAAACGGAATGTTTTTGCTGGAGCGTCAGAGGCGGAGACGAGACCTGATAGAAGTATATAAAATTATGAGAGATATAAAGATGGAGGAGGCAGTCTTTCCCCAGGGTGAAAATGTCAAATACGCCAGGGCGTAGAGTTAAGGTGAGAGGGGGGGATGTTTAAAGGAGATGTGTGAGGCAAGTTTTTCTTGCACAGCTGTAGGTGTGTTGTCAGGGGAGGTGGTGGAAGCAGATACAATAGAAATCTTTAAAAGGCATTTGGACAGATACATGTACAGACAGGGAGTAGAGGGATGTAGACCATGTCCAGTCAGATGGGATGAGTTAGGTTGACATCATGGTTGGTGCAGACACAGTGGGACAAAAGGGCCTGTTCCTGCGATGTAAATATATGTTCTACAATATTAAAAAAATATATGTTCTACAAGATAAATTGTCCTTCCTGGTTAGTCTCTAAACTAGGTCAGATGTAATGCTAAATGGCTTTGTAGCAGCCTGGATGAGGTCGGGAAGAGGCCAGAGGTCAGGCAGGTTCAACAGTAGTTTTTAATGTCGCAGTGAGAACATACACACCCTGAGAAGGACCTTGGGAAACCCCGTGGCAGACCAACGCCCCTGTCCCTCAATAGCCGAGGGGGATGACCCAAGGAGTGGCCTAACCCCCAGGGATTGCCACAGCTTTATATAATTGAGAAAAAGAACCTATGCAGACAGCAGTCATTTGTTGCACATGTTCCCAGCTAACTGCCTACGAATAACAATATTTTTATATCTTGGTCAGCGGGTAGAAGTTTTGCTTCCATTTTATGTCACAGAAATCTTTCTCATTGTACTTAATTTTTTGCAAAAATAGCTCCTAGTTTATTATAGTTGTGTTCAATGGAAAAATGATGAGAGCAAGTAAATGGTTGAAATTTGGGAGGGTACTTATCCAACCACTGCCACCTGGTGGCCATTCAGCTGTGCATTGAAAGTTTCAGCTGGATTCTGTGCTCCAACCTGTTGGACATTGTATGAAAATTAGCTTTCAAATTTACTTAAACAATTGCGATTGTAACATTAAATTATTGCTGCAGTTGTGCAGGATGTGTTGAGTTCCTGGACAAATTGGAAAGTTCTTCTTAGTGGTCAGCACTCAAGCAAAAACTTTCCAATCCCTCTGCCAGAGTTTTGCAGTTCTCTGCAAACCTGCATATTTCTTGAAGGATTCATGATTAACTTTGTCCATTCAGTGATATGATAATGATTCTGTTTTCTCTTGTTAGGTGGCAGTGTGATCCACACTCGCTGCACAGAGACGTTAAAGACCAAGACTATTCTTAGTCTGTTTGGCATTCCACTGTGGTACCAATCTCACTCACCCACAGCTGTCATTCAGGTATATACTCCTTGTACTGCTGCTCCCTTCTGTCTTGAAAGCAGTCACCTTCGAATACTCTCCTAGAGGCAGCAAGGTACAGGGACCCTATAGGTCCACAACTTCAAGATTTGCTGTTGGGGGCACCACAACTAGTGTGCGTCTTCTGCTTTCCCCAGGTTTATGTGAAACATAATCTGTCTGCATAACAGTTCTTCCCAGTCAGAAGAATGCAAGGTATTGATATATATGTCCAAAAAATCATGCACTGGCCCACCATGCGTGCTTGTTCAGTACCACAGTTGTGGGATATGGAATAGAAACATGGAAATTATGAACAGGAGTAAGCAATGTGGCCCTTCAAGCCCACTCAACCCCTCAGTGTGATCATGGCTGATCATCCAAATTGTGTCCCCAGTTGGGGGACTCCCCATAACTTTCTCCCCATACCTCTTGGTCCCTCTAGCTACAAGAACAATATTTAACTCATGAGTATATTCAACAATATGATTTCAATTGCATTCCATGATTGAGAATTCCTCTGGTTCACCACTCTGGATGAAGAGGTTTCTCCCCCTCTGAGTTCTACATGACCTCAACTTATCCTCGCTCTGTGATCCTGGTCCTGAAACTCCCCAGCATCAGGAACATCTTACCTCGAATCTTTCCAGTCCTGTTACAACTTCTACATTTTGTAGGTTTCTATAAAATGATCGTTCCTTCCAAACTCCAGTGAATATTGACCAGATTGCTCTTCATACGTCAGCCCTGCCATCCCTACAGTTAATCTGCTGCACTTCTGATGTGTTCCCTCCATAGCAAAAATATCCTTCCTTAAGGAAAAGTGGGCTCCTTCCATCTGCTTTAACCAAACTATGACGCTTTCTGCTCCCCATTCCTCTCACCTGGATGTAGATTGCCAGTGTGTTTGTCAAATCTTCAATTGAGTTCAGATTTGTTAAATCCACTTGTGGAGTCATATAGCACAGAAACAGGCCCTTTGTGCCCAACATGTCCACGTCAACCATCAGGTACCCGTACAACTAATCCCATTTGCCAGCATTTGCCTGTAGCTTACAGAGGTGCCTAAGTCCAGAGGGTTGAGGTTTTAAAGCAAAGAGAGATTTAGAGGAGATCGGAGAAAGCATATTGTGGGTTGCATTTGATCACACTGCCCGGGACAGAGGTCCTGCTGGTTCAGGTACTTGTCCTGATACTTTGTAAATGGTGAGAGAGTATCTATGTTGGGGACAGTGTGTTAAAAATGTCTCAGTAACTCCTGTTCTCTGCATTAACATAATAATTGTCAAACCATGAACCAAAAGCAGCAATGGGCTCCGCTGGAAAATTGTAGCGCGTTTTCTCATTGTGCCTGGTTGAGGTAAATTGGCAGAAAACATTGAGGGGTCGAGACTGCAGATTCCTGCCATAGCAACCCCCACCCCACCAACCCATCCCTGTTCCCAAAATAACCCTTGACACCCGTTCTAATCAAGAATTGGTCTATCTCTGCCTTAAAAATATCCACTGACTTGGCCTCCACAGCCCTCTGTGGTAATGAAGTTCCTGCTCACCTCATTTCTAAAGGCGCACCCTTTAATTCTGAGCCTATGACCTCTGGTCCTAGACTCTCCCACCAGTGGAAACATCCTTTCCACATCCACTCTATGCCTTTCATTATTCTGTAAATATCTCGTGGATCGTGTCCAAAAATCCAAATCTTTGCTGTCCCTTTAGGAAGAATCAGTGTTCTGTTGAAAGGAAGGGGGATAATTGTGGGTAGAGAATTGTGGGCAGCACAGTGGTAGAGTTGTTGCCTTACAGCGCTTGCAGCGCCAGAGACCCCGGTTCGATCCCAACTATGCGTGCCGTCTGTACGGAGTTTGTACGTTCTCCCCGTGACCTGCGTGGGTTTTCTCCTAGATCTTCGGTTTCCTCCCACTCTCCAAAGACGTACAGGTTTGTAGGTTAATTGGCTTGGTAAATGTAACACAAAATTGTCCCGAGTGTGGGTAGGATAGTGTTAATATTTCCTGTTTCCGCGCTGAATATCGAAATGAAACTGAGAATCTTTCCTAATTTTTTTGTTCTTGTTCTCTCTTGCAGCCGGAGGTTTATCCTGAGAACTGTTGGCCATTTAAAGGCTCCCAAGGCTTTGTTGTCATCGAGCTTGCTGTCCGGATCAGGCCTACAGCATTTACCCTAGAGCACATTCCAAGATCCATTTCTCCACATGGATCAATTAGAAGTGCCCCTCAAGACTAATCTGTTTATGTGAGTGAAACGTATAGAACATGAGTGAATGTTTGGGAACCATGGTGTTTGTGTGGAGCATACTGCTGAACATGGCAATGCTTTCTTGGACATTGGATTCCATGTTCAGGGTCCTGAGTGGTCTCACAATCCACGTCAATAACATTAACAAGTTCTGTTAAAAATGAGTAAATTCCATTTCACAGTCCAGAACAATAATCCCTCAAATAGAAGGCCCTCTAATATAATCTTCAATCTTCCATGCTACACAAGTTGCTCATACTGGTGTTTGAACTGTGATTCTGGGTTTTCACTGTCTTCACTGAGTTTTGTCACTTTATTGCACAATCCTCAACACTGCTAACCACAAAAGCTTCATACAGTGATGAAGCAACTTTACAACCAATAGATGAGATTAAAGTTAACACTACACATACTAGGGACAATTTTTATGCCAAGTGCTTTCCTGAGTGGGGGTGAACAATTCTTCACTGGTATTCTCTCAGGATTGAGGATGACTTGCTTCCACTCTAGTTCTGTGGGAATAGAGGTGCCTGATGAGACCCCTGTGGTGGGACACACTGATTCTACCACAGATGAGAGTTGATGCTACGCATCGTTTCATTCTGTTTGATTGTGTACAGATTCACTTCATGTGCTAAATGAGGTGATGACATTTTTCCAATTGACTGTTTGAAATGAAATGACTTTATATATTCAACCAATGTCTTGCCTACTATGTCAATGCCTACTATGTTCTGTTGTGATGAAGCCAAGCAAGAATTTCATTGTCCTATCAGGGACACATGACAATAAACTCTCTTGAATCTTGAATCTTGAAGCTTTCTTCCAGGCAAGGGTGAAAGTCCTGCTTTCACCAGCTGGTAGAATTGTTGGGGTGACTGGAGAGTAATTTTCTGTGTGTAAAGCTTGCTAATTTCTACTTGTTCACAGGGCTTGGATGATGAAAATCAAGCCGAAGTGATCCTATTGGGACAATACATGTACAACGTGGAAGGGGATTCAATCCAGACGTTTGAGGTGCAGGTATGGAAGTGAATAAAGGATCATTGATTCTTTGCTGGAACAATCCTATAACCTTCGCCTTTTCCTGCAAGCTTTTATTTTCCTTTGCCTCCAATATTTATCTATCTTTTACAAAATATATTTTGCGATGTAGTAACTGTTAACCAAAATCTGGCATGTGCCAATATTTGACAGTTCGCTCACTGGTGTTTGAACTATGATTCTGAGTTTTGGTGCTGACTTCACCCATGTTTTAGTTTAGCTTAAAGATGCAGTGCTGAAACAGGGCCTTAAGGGCCTGTCCCACTTGGCTGTCTTTCGCGCGCCATTTACGCGACTTGCTAGCGTGTGGGTAGTACGTGGGTAGCACGGGGACGGGCGCATGGTGTGGTGTGGAGGAGTGTGGACTTCGTCCTGCACGAAATCTTCACGCGCCAACGGCCTGTCGCGTAACTGACGGCCAAAGTGGGACAGGCCCAAGACCCTGGCGCGACGCAATATCTCACCTCCAACAGTAGCTGAAGCAAGCAAACGATCGTCAAACTCAGCCTGGGACTCACGGCCGTTGCGGATCCGGGTCCGCCCCCACTTCTACTCCTAGATCGGGGCCAAGACGATTCAAGATAGACATAAAATGCCGGAGTAACTCAGCGGGACAGGCAGCATCTCTGGAGAGAAGGAATGGGTGACGTTTCGGGTCAAGACCCTTCTTTCAGACCCAAAATATCATCCATTCCTTCTCTCCAGAGATGCTGCTGGTCCCGCTGAGTTACTCCTGCATTTTGTGCCCATCTTCAAATGACGTCACGTGCTCCAGACGACTGTGCGGGCGCATGATGACGCGCGCGACTCTCACGGGACCATCGCGCGACCGTCACTACCGGCCTGTTGCGTAAGTGACGGCCCAAGTGGGACTGGCCCTTAGTCCGCACCGACCAGCGACCAGGAATCCCCGCACACTAACACTATCAATAGACAATAGGTGCAGGAGTAGTCCATATGGCCATTCAAGCCAGCACCGCCATTCAATGTGATCATGGCTGATCATCCACAATGAGCACCCTGCTCCTGCCTTCTCCCCATATCCCCTGACTCCGCTATCTTCAAGAGCTCTATCTTGCTCTCTCTTGAAAGTTTCCAGAGAAGCGCCCTCTGTGGCAGAGAATTCCACAGACTCACATTTTTTTCTCTTTCTTCTTTTGGGGCATTACCACATACGTACAACCAAGTTGATCATGCCCAGGATACTGTGTCATAAAGAACATACTTTTTTGTGTTTCTTCCAACCATTTTTCTGCATGATATTTCATCTGCATGTCCCTGCTCATTCATTTAACCTGTCATTATCCAAAGAAGCCTCTCCTAATCCTGTTCAGCTCACACAGCCACCCTGCTTTGGTTAGCAAACTTCTATACATTTTGATCCCTTCGTTCAAATTATTAATGGGACTTAGTTGGACACTTTCTGAAAGTCTAAATACACACCCTTACACCTTCTATTTAAACCTTTAAAAAAAAACTTGAATGGATTTGTCAAACATTTGTCATTGAAAATCAATCTTGACCCTATCCAGCCTATTTATTTTAAGCATCATGTTGCTACTTCTGTATTAATAGATTGCATTATTTTCCATAACTCTAAAAGGCAGAATGATCTGAAACTTTCCTTTTTTTAAATCTCCCTCCTTTCTGGAATTTGCTACCTTCTGTTTTGTGGGGAAAGTTCTACAATTTATGGAATTTTGAAAGATGACAACCACTGTTGCTATAGCCATCTTTCAAAATATTAAGATGCAGTTTGTCCAGCCATGGGGATTTATCATCTTTAGTTGCTTTATTTCCCCCAATGCTTTTTTGTTTTACTAATGCTAATTTCACCGAGCTCCTTCATTCTGGATGTATTGTTCTCCACAATTTCTTTCCCCATTGACAATGCAACACTGGTTGGAACCTAAGGTGGGCCCTGTACTGGCCTCTTGATCCCCTAGATCTAACCCCAATCTTTCATGTTCCTGCGCCACTGATCAGCTAAGACTTACAATGGAGGCCCTATTGTAGATTCCTGTCCAACCCCCTTCCCCCAATCTTATTTGCAGCTGATCCCTTCTCAACTGAACAGATTTGCAGCCCCCTTCAGTAATACTCATGGGTCTTGGCTGTAAGATCTGACCCACGGGATGAGATGGACTGTCAGTAAGTTGTCTCACATGTGTCTTTTGCTGAAGATTAAATATATTGGGCAAGTATGTCAGGAGTTTGTGATTTACAAATAGCGCATTGTGTAAGAAGGAAATGTTGATGCTGCAGATGCTTTATGCTGAAGATGAACACAAAATGCAGGAGTAACTCAGTGGGTCAGGCAGCATCTTTGGAGAGAAGGAATGGGAAGCATTTCAGGTCGAGACCCTTCTTCAGACACGTATTATCACAAATATCGTATTGACTGGAACAAATGACAAGTTACAAATATAAAATAGCAAATCTGCAAGTGATGGAGGACTAAAACACAATGCCTGAAATACTCGGGTCAGGCAGCAGGTGTGCACAGATACTTTTTTTAATTGACCATTCATACAATCTGGTCAAGGATAAACATGTTTTCAGATGCAGAGATAGGGAAACTGAGGAGAGCTGGATCAGTGGCTGAACTACTTGAAGCATCTACAAGTTTCAAACTTGCTGAACCAATCCAGATTACAGATTGTAGAAACAAGAACCTGCAGATGCTGGTTTACCGAGGAAAGACACAAAATGCTGGAGTAACTCAGCAGGTCAGGCAGGTCCAGGAATGCTGCCGACCCACTGAGTTACTCCAGCATTTTATCTTTCCAGAATAGAAGTTTATTTTTCATGGCTACTTTATTCACAATTTGTCAGTTGCCACAAAGCAAGCCTGTGTAAGTAAGCATGTTCTCTCCTCATCCACGATGCTACATGGAGTAAAGCTGTTGCTCCCAGTATTTCCTGCTGTCATTTGAGATCCATGTTCCCCTTATACCTCTGTAAAGCATCTACCTTTTCCATGATACAATGCTTGTATCAATGCTGTATGTAATTGAATAGAATGTCCTGAAATCCATGATCAGCAGGATGTTTGAAGTCTAGTTTGTAGCTAATCCATCTTCTCTCCAGCGTACAGTACTTTCATACTGAAGCACAGGTTCCCTGATCTGTCATCATGTTTTTTTGCTTTGTAGAATAAAGATGCTGCCGTTTACAAATTCACTGAACTGCGGGTGAATAACAACTGGGGCCATCCAGAATACACTGGCCTCTACCGTTCCGTGTCCACGGAGAAGCAGCGATGTGATTCTGGAGCTCGGCTGCCCCGCACTCTGCAACACTAACCTGGATTCAAAGTTGATTTCCCGCAACAATGTAAATTTCTGTCATAAATGTTAATAGTGTTTTATATTATTCATAATTATTTTATATTAAATATATTTAGAATGAAACATCCTTAATTTGAACGTTTTTTTCATTTTCATTCATCTACTTTAATAACCTTTACATTTTTATTTTAACTATTTTTATTTTATTTTAACGGGGGAGGGGTTTTGTGGAGGAGGGGGGGTTGTGGGGGTGGCGGGGTTGGGGTTGTTGGGGGAGTGGCGGGGTTGAGGTTGTGGGGGGAGGAGGGTGTGGGGGGGGTTGTGTGGAGGAGGGGGGTTGTGGGGGGAGGGGCAGGGTTGGGGTTGTGGGGGAGGAGGGTGTGGGAGGGGGGTTGTGGGGGAGGGGCGGGGTTGTGGTTGTGGGGGGAGGGCGGTTGTGGGGGGAGGAGGGTGTGGGGGAGGGGGGTGTATGGAGTTGAGTCGGAGATGTCGCCAAACGGAAAGCGGAGACTCTGATCCCACCGTAGGAGAACGACCAGCGCCCACTGTGAGTCCCCATCGCACTGCCAATTCCAGCCACTACCCCTCTGGTCCCCCTCGCTGGCTCCGGTGATACCCCCTTCTCCCCCATGGCTCTTCCCCTGTATTTTCTCCGAGCTCTCTACCCCTCCCTCCCCGCCCACACACCACTCCCCCACAACCCCCCATCCACACACCGCTCCCCCGCCCAAACATTCTCCCTTGTTCACACACTTCCCCCCCTCCCAAATCCCCCCTCCCACACCCCTCCCGCCCACATACACACCTCCCCTCCCACCCCACACCCCCGGCCACACACCCCACTTCCCTCCTCCCCTCCCCATGAGGGTGAGGGAGTGCTGGGGGATGAGGGGAAGTTAGGGGCTATGGGTGAGTAGTGGAATATTGCGTTGGGGGAACCAGGCCTCCCTCCCGTGTGACTGGGACTTAGTCTAGTAAGATATAGGAGCCTGAATCGTCCCGGTTCAGGAGTGCGAGGTGTGCCGTCAGAGAGCAAGGAGGGCTGTCGGTGCAGGGAAGTTCATCAGAGATAGAGGGGGTCTCACCCACAACTCCAACCCCCAGCCCAGTGATGCATTCAGATATTGTCAATGGCAGAAGCCTGCACACTATCCCACCCCACAGACTTCCTTCCAATACACAGCCAACAGCACAGTGCCTGACCCACATTATAAATCCCAAAACACATGAGCAAGGGTATTGTGGACGGCTGGGACAGATTCACTAAGCGTCTGAGGGCCATTCATGCAAACATGTTAAATATAAGCATGCCTAGGTAGAGTCCCGATGCTATCGCTAAAGCGATTTATAATAAGCCAGTTCGGTATTCCGCCTGTGAATGCACAGGTCATAGGTGGCTCGGGCTAAACACTGGTGGTGGCCGTGCCAATGGATGGATGAAGACCTGCGTCTTGTCCCTATCCAGCCGCCGCTGGGCCATCCCAGTCTCCGTCCCGTCTGGGGCGGCCCCGGGCCGGGGGCGTTGGTGCCGGCTCCAACTCTGCCTGTCCCGGCGGGGCGCTGGCCCGTCATAGAAACAAAGAAACATAGGTGCAGGAGGTGGCCATTCGGCCCTTTGAGCCAGCACCGCCATTCATTGTGATCATTGCTGATCGTCCCCTATCAGTACCCTGTGCCTGCCTTCTCCCCATATCCCGTGACTCCACTAGCCCCTAGAGCTCTGTCTAACTCTCTCTGAAATCCATCCAGTGACTTGGCCTCCACTGCCCTCTGTGGCAGGGAATTCCATAAATTCACAACTCTGGGTGAAAAGTTTTTTCTCACCTCAGTCTTAAATGACCTCCCCTTTATTCAAAGACTGTGGCCCCTGGTTCTGGACTCACCCAACATTGGGAACATTTTTCCTGCATCTAGCTTGTCCAGTCCTTTTATAATTTTATATGTTTCTATAAGATTCCCCCTCATCCTTCTAAACTCCAGTGAATACAAGCCTAGACTTTTCAATCTTTCCTCATATGACAGTCCCGCCATCCCAGGGATCAATCTCGTGAACCTACGCTGCACTGCCTCAATCACAAGGATGTCCTTCCTCAAATTAGGAGACCAAAACTGTACACAATACTCCAGATGTGGTCTCACCAGAGCCCTATACAACTGCAGAAGAACCTCTTTACTCCTATACTGAAATCCTCTTGTTAGCGGAAAAGAAGCACCAACTCCAGCTCAACCCCACCGGCGTCTCCCCTCCGCACTGCCTGCGGGCCTGGACCGACCGACACTCCCGTCCGCGGACCTGTGGATAGAAGAGCCTCCTTCACACCTCCTACACATTAGACGTGTGTGTGACCGTGGTTGGGATGGATGGGAGCGGGGATTTCCACGGGCGCAACTAAGGAACAAAGGACCTGAAGTTTGCGTTGAGTGAACTGTGTTAACATTCTCGCCGCCGGACACCGGCGTTTTGTGAGAGTGGTTGGATCCCAGCTTCAGCTCAACCAACGTCGGTCACATTATCCGGACAGACAGACAGACAGGCGGGTGGGCGGCGGGGGATCAGGAGCTGATGTGAGGCATCGGTGATGCTGTGGGATCCTAGTCAGCTGCCGCTGAGCAGCGGGATGGAGGAGGCAGCTCTCGACCCGGGGTGTAGAGGTATCACATCTGCCAGCTGCGAGTGAGTGGAGGGAGAGGCACCAGCTACCGTGGCCCCGCTCACCTGTCTGTCTGCCGCTGACTCCTCCATCCCTGGATCCCGGGGTACAACCACTCTCACAAAACGCCGGTGTACGACGAGGACGGTAAGAACACGCAGTTCACTCAACGCAAACTTTAGGTCATTTGTTCCTTGCACCAGCGGAAATCTCCAGCGCGGTGGAGACGAGGGGTTTCTGAAGTTGCATTCTGTCGATTGAGGACATTTTCTCCACTCTCCTAGAAGCAACGAGCCATGGCTTTACCAGTGGTTGTTTGTCTAACTGAAACCTCTTTCCCCCACCTCTCACCGTCTCTCCCTGTCTCCCACTTGCATCTGCCTCCTCTCTCAGTTCCACTTTGGGGCCTAATTTTTTGTAACACTTGTGCTGGGGTAAGGTTTACTGAGATGTTCTAAACAGGAAGTCCTGCTGCCTGTCTTTCTACCTTCTATATGGATGCCAATTTCTTAAAGTTTTAAGCCAACTGCTTGTATAGGAAATACCAGCAACTGCAGATGCTGGTTTACAAAAAAAGACTCAAAGTGCTGGAGTAACTCAATGGGTCAGACAGACAGAATCTCTGGAGAACATGGATAGGTGATATTTTGGGTCAAGACCTTTCTTCAGATTGATGGTGATCGGGAGGAGGGAGAAAACTAGAAGAGAAGTTAGTGATTTCAAAGTTCAATGTGGATGAAATGCTGCTTCTCCAGTTTATGTGTTGCCTCACTCTGGCAATGGAGGAGGCTGAGGACAGAAAGCTTATGATGGGAATGTGAAGGGCAGTTAAAATGGTGAGCAACTGGAAGATCCAGTATGTTGGCAGACCAAGCACTAGTGTTTGGCTAATCTGACAACATTCTGCAGTACATATTCCATCAACTGAAACTACGAGAGGATGCTTGCTGTGGCATCATTGCCTCAAAATTAAAGGGTGCTCTTTTAGAAAGGAGGTGAGCAGGAACTTCTTTAGTCAGAGGTAATTAATCTGTGGAACGCATTGCCACAGAGGGCTGTGGAGGCCAAGTCAGTGGATATTTTTAAGGCAGAGATAGACAAATTCTTGAATAGAACGGGTGTCGAGGGTTATGGGGAGAAGATAGGAAAATGGGATTAGGAGGCAGAGATCAGCCATGATTGAATGGCGGAGTGGACTTGATGGGCCGAATGGTCTAATTCTAATCTTCCAACTTGTCAATATGACAATGATTGACATTAAGGCCAGCTCAACCCATCCAACGTTGCCTATTGCAGTGATTCAGTGACTCCTTGACCTTTGCAGTTTGTTTCTTATCTCAACACTACTGCCAAAATCAGCAGCAATATGTGGATAGGCATAAGCTGCAGTTTGCTTTTGCCACTATTTGATTTGTAATCAGTTAATTCAGGTTTGATTTTGGTGAACAGAGTCAGGCCATCATCAATGGTTGATACAAATTAGTGTTGAATGTTATGTTTCTGTGTGTGTTGATGTGGTGGTGGACTCAAATAGTTTGCTTTTATTCATTTCAGAAATTGATATTTTAAAGGGAAAGGATGAGCTGTGACTTGGATGTGGCCCAAAAATTCAACTGAGCTTTCAGAATCAATTATAGCTCAAGAAAAAGTCTTTAGGAAATTGTACTGACCATCTTCTGATGGGCCTGTCCCACTTACGTGACTTTTTCGGCGACTGCCGGAACCCGTCATTGGTCGTTGCAGGTCGCTGAAAATTTTCAATATGTTGAAAATTCAGTGGCGTCCAGAAAGATGCGACGACTCTTTGGGTGACTGAGGAGACTACTCACGACCATACAGGCGACATGTCGCGGGGTGAAGCCTGTATGGTCGTGAGTAGTTACCCAGAAAGATGCGACGACTCTTTGGGCGAATGAGGAGACTACTCACGACCATACAGGCGACATGTCGCGGGGTGAAGCCTGTATGGTCGTGAGTAGTTACCCAAAGAGTCGTACCTTGTTCTAGTCGCCGCTGGGTTTTCAACGTTGAACATTTTCTGTGACCTGCAACGACCTATGACGGGTGCCGGCAAGTCACCGAAAAAGTTGCGTAAGTGGGACAGGCCCATGAGACTCCAAAGTCTCAATCTGATCAGAAAGTCAACGCATGTCAACAAGATGATCATATATTTGTAAACTACACCACAGTCCAAGGTTAGCGGTGTTGTTTACAAATTAAATTACATTTCATACATTCATGAGTGAGCCTTGCTTGGAAATGATTAGTTTAACAATCCTACCGTGTCCCACAGAAAATCTTGCCCAATTCTTACGGCTAACGGCCAAGCTCTTAGTGCCAACGGAATCAAGGGATATGGAGAGAAAGCAGGGACGGGGTACTGATTTTGGATGAGCAGCCATATTAAACGGCTCGAAGGGCCGAATGGCCTACTCCTGCACCTATTTGCTATGTTTCTCATTGTTTTGGGATTAGAGATGCGGGGCAGGCCCACTGCTCTGTCGGCTGTGTATTGGGAAAAGTCAGTGGGTGGGGGTGGGTGGTGGAAAGTGCAAGAGACATCCTTTGTAGATTTATCATGAGCCTTCTGGCTGAGGAGCAGAGGCAGCAGCTGGCTGCCAGAGGAGAAAGGCAAGGCCAGGTGAGCAAGGTTTAGTGAATTTTGCCTTAACAGGATGACTAGTGTTCAGTTTACAGGTTGCTCTGAGACACCTGTTGCCTTCTCATAGTCACACACCTGCAATAATTCTGACCCAGTGAGTTACTCCAGTACTTTGTGTCTATCTTTGGTATAAACCAGCATCTGCAGTTTTTTGTTTCTACCAAGGTCACTGGCGGTTAGGCAATTGTCTAGTGCAGCCCAGTACATTGGTGTCACCTGAAAACTTGTGGATGGAGTTAGCGTTGAATTTGGCCGTACAGTCGTGAGTGTATAGGGAGTTTAGTAATGGACTGAGAACGCATCGTTGCTTGGCATCGTTGTATTGAGTAATATTATGGAGGAGGTTTCACCTATTCTCACTGCTTGTGGTCTGTGGGTCAGAAAGTCAAAGATCCAGTGACAGAGCAGGGAGCTGATTCCTAGAAATGAATAGAAAAAGCTGGAGTAACTCAGCGGGTCAGACAGCATTTCAGGAGAAAAGGAATAGGTGACGTTTTAGGTCGAGACCCTTCTTCACATTTGTGTGTCCCGCTGAGTTGCTCCAGCTTTTTCTGTCTATCTTCCGTTTAAACCAGCATCTGCAGTTTCTTCCTACACAACAAATTCCTTGGGCTGAAAGTTGTCTTTTAACAGGGTAAACAGGATGGCAGGTTTACAAGTTGCTCTGAGAAACCTCTCGCCCTTTTCAGCATTCTGAGAGAGTCACACGTCTGCATCAATTCTTCAGTTGCTGATTGGAATTTGGAAAGCTAATCAACGTAAAGGAGACGGATAGATTCAGTTCTGATGCAGTTCCTGTGGCCACTAGAGATGTAGAAATGCAAAGTTTAGCTTGCATTTAGATGCAATCTGGAAGTCTAAGACTCAAAGGTTTGACAAAAATAAAGTGTTTGAAAAGAGAGAAAAAAAACTCTGCTCACAAGAAACGCTAACATCAACAATGATGTGCTCAGCAGCTTTTGAAGTTGAAGGTGGAGTGCACCCATTCACACATTTATTTGTGTGATTACAATTGTTCAGTGGCTGTGCTTCCCTGGGAGTGGCACTCTAGAATGCATTTGTCAGATACAAGCTGTAGACTTTCTGTCTGCACAGGGCCTCAGACACTTCACTCATTTTTTAAACCATTCATTTTGTGATTTCCCTGACTTTTACAGTTGACCAGGAAACAATTGCCTCTGTTCCTCTGCTCCCAGCTGAGCTGTTTCTCGTTATGTTGTTTGTGTACACAGACATAGAAGGTGGTGCAGCGGTAGAGTTGCTGCCTCATAGCGCTAGAGACCCGTGTTTGATCCTGACTACGAGTGCTGTCCTTACGGAATACGGAGTTTGTGCGTTCTCCCCATGACCTGCGTAGGTTCTCTCTGCGTGCGCCGGTTTCCTCACACACTGCAAAGACGTACAAGTTTGTACAAGTCTGAAGAAGGGTCTCAACCCAAAACGTCATCCATTCCTTCTCTCCGGAGATGCTGCCTGTCCCGCTGAGTTACTCCAGCTTTTAATGTCTATCTTCGGTTTAAACCAGTATGTGCAATTCATTCTTACACAAGTTTGCAGATTAACTGGCTTTGGTAAAATTGGAAATTGTCCCTAGTGTGTAGAATAGTGTTAGTGTGCGAGATAGCTGGTCAGCACGGACTCGGTGGGCTGAAGAGCTTGTTTCCATGCTGTATTTCTAATCTAGTCTCAGCTAGTCTCCGCTGTGGGGTTCCACAAGGTTCCATCCTTGGCCCCATTCTCTTCTCCCTGGATATGCTCCCCTTAGGCCAAGTCATTGAAAGGCACGGCATTTCCTTCCATTGCTACGCAGAGAATACACAACTCTATCTCCCCTTGAAGCCCAAAAAACAATCAAATCTGCTTCACCTTATCCACTGCCTCGAGGATATAAAGTGTTGGATGGCCCAGAACTTCCTCCAACTAAACGAGACTAAGTCTGAGGTCATCCTTCTCGGCCCCTCGGACTCAATCAAAATGATAGCAGGCAGCCTTGGAAGCCTTACCCCACTATTCAAACCTCACGTCAAAAACCTTGGGGTGATATTTGACTCGGCACTGAAATTTGACAAACAAGTCAATGCCGTGGTAAAAGCTAGCTTCTTTCAGCTTCGGACGATAGCTAAAATAAAACAATTCCTCCAGTTTGATGACCTCGAAAAGATCATCCACACATTTATCTCCTCCCGCCTAGATTACTGCAACTCCCTTTACACTGGCATCAGCCAATCTTCCCTGTCCCGCCTGCAACTGGTTCAAAACGCCGCAGCGAGACTCCTGACGGGCACCTGAAAAAGGGACCACATCACCCCGATCCTGGCCTCTCTCCACTGGCTCCCTGTGTGGTTCCGAATAAATTTCAAGATCCTCCTTTATGTTTACAAAGCCCTCAATGGGCTTGCCCCCACCTACATTAAATGTCTGCTCACCCGCCACACCACCTCCAGGTCCCTCAGATCGGCCGACTTGGGGTTGCTGAATATCCCGCGGTCTAGGTATAAGCTCAGGGGCGACCGCGCCTTTGCGGTTGCAGCCCCTAGACTGTGGAACAGCATCCCTCTTCCCATCAGAACTGCCCCCTCCATCGACTCCTTTAAGTCTAGACTATAAACTCATCTGTACTCCCAAGCCTTTCTTCACGTCCTCTGAGCGAGGGCTATATGTATGTAGTTTGTTTGTTATACTATTCTTATACCAATGTAAAGCACTTTGGCCAACAAGAGTTGGTTTTTAAATGTGCGATATACATAAATGTGACTTGACTTGACTTGACTAAACTGAACTAAACTAGCATCTGTGGCTGGAGGGATGGTGCAGGACGGAGGCCGGGGATTGGGCAATTGCCTGGGAGCAACAGTATGAATCACTTGTCAGTAAGAAGCCATTCCAAAAGCTCGGGTTTGCCAGACTGCAATTCTTTGCTTTCCTCCACCTTGATCTGTAATCAGTTAATGATGGTTAGATTTGTTGAACAAAGAGTCAGGTCACCATGAATGACCAATACAAATTAGTGTTAAATATTTGGTTTAGCTGTGTGTTGGCAGAATGCTTTTCATCTTTCACATCGATCCCTATTTCACTTGGCCATACTCTCCTATCCCTTTGTGAGCTTTCTGTCCCATTAATTCTGGTGTCTATATACAAATACCATCGTCAGATGCAATTAGAAGAGAGTGGGAACAAGAACTATCTATAACAATTTTGAAAGACAGATGGGATAAATATTTGTTATACGTACACAAATGTTCGATTAATGTAAGACATACCTTAATTCAATTTAAAATTTTACATAGACTATATTACTCAAAACTAATCTGAATAAAATGTTTCCAAATGTCTCTCCCATCTGTGATAAATGCTTATCTCAAGATGCAACTATACACACTTCCATGCATAAAACTCCACAAATTTTGGAAATAAATGTTTGAAATTTTCACAAAATTATTTAAAATACAATTGTACCCCAACACAGAATTGATTATTTTTGGAACAATGGAAGCCGGCTCTGACCTGACTTCGTTCCAAAACTGTCTTCTAAACTATGGCTAGATAACGGCAAAAAAACTTATACTCAAATTCTGGAAAAATGCACCCACCTCAACGCTTAAAATGTGGATTTCAAGCATGTCTGAAATGTTACATCTCGAAGATATGAGATTCATCCTAGCAGGTAAATCAGACCAATTCTTAAAGATTTGGTCTCCTTTTATCAACATTACAAGTATATGGTGCAACATAACCCTGGAAATTAATTGTTTCAGAACTGGGTGAGGGGTGTGGAAAGATATGAAGCAGGTATATCCCCTTTTTTTCTTTTTTTTCTCTTTCTTTATATCTTCACGGGCTCTTTCTTTCTATTCTTTCACAAACTATCAATATCACTACTTTACTTAACTCTCTCTTTCCCTTTCTTTCTTGCTTCTGTTACTTCTCTATTATTAAATTAAAAACAAGAAGTTGTACACGAAATGTATTATATTATACACGGTTTATACTACTGTACATTGCTTCTAACAAAAGTATTAATAAAAAAAAAATATTAATAATAATATGAATTCTGGTGTCTTTCTTAACATTTCCTATACTCTCTTTCCCTTTAACTCCATCCTTGTATTTCCAATTTGTCTCCCCCCCCCATTATTTACTTTAAACCCCCCCGTGTAGCAGTGGCAAACCTGCCTGCCACAATGCCGGTCCCCCGCCAGTTAAGGTGTAACCCGTCCCTTTTGTACAGTTCACCTTTACCCCAAAACAGATCCCATGGGCTAAGAATACAAATCCCTGCCCCCTGCACCAGCTCCTCAGCCACACCTTCAGATCCCCTATCTCACTGTTCCTGCCCTCTCCAGCACGAGGAACTGGAAGCAAACCGGAGATAACCACCCTGGAGGTCCTGCTTTTCAGCCTTCTTCCGAGCTCTGTAAAGTCACGCTGCAGAATCTCTTTCCTCTTCTTCCCGACATCATTTGTGCCGACATGTACTACCACTTCCGGCTGCTCACCTTCACCCTTGAGGATGCCCTGTAATTGGTCCGTGACGTCCTGGATCCTGGCACCAGGGAGGCAACACACCATCTTTGAATCCCGCCTGTTGCCGCAGAAACCCCTGTCTGTACCTCTCACGATGGAGTCCCCGACAACCACGGCTCTGCCTGATGTCTGTCTCTTCGGCTTTGTTTCAGCGCCACTTGTTGACTCACAGACCTGTCCGCCGCTCAGACTGGCAGTTAATGATGGATAGATTTTTGCTGAACAAAGATTCAGGCAACCATCTATGACCAATACAAATTAGTGTTACATATTTGGTTTGTGTGTGCATTGGGAGGGTGGTGGAGTGAATGGTTTAATTATTAATTTCAACAATCTACATTTTAAAGGGAAAAGATGAGTTGCCGCTAGGATTTGGACCCAAAGATGCAACTGCGATTCCAGGTCTGACAAAATATTAAAAAATCTTCAGCAAATTATTCAAAATGACAATTCCTGGCACTGTGAATGACACACACCTATAGGGACAATGTTGGCGGGAAATCTGAAGAGAAAGTAAATTGCAGGTGAACCACAGTTTGTATTCTGTAAACATCACCACTAACCAGGCACGTGCCGTCAGGGTAGGTAAGGGAGGCACTGCCTACCCTGACTAAAATTATAATTTTACTAATTTTATAATTTTATAAAATTATAAAATTTCCAACTGGCTGATGGAAGGGAATCACAAGGCCAGGTGAGGAAAGTTTTGTGAATATAATCTTTTAACAGGATGGCCAGTGTACAGTTTACAAGTTGCTCTGAGATGCTTCTTGCCTGCTCAGTCATGCGTCTAAACATTTTTCAGGTACTGATTAGAATTTGGAAATGTTATCAAAGTGGGTAAAGGAATGGGGTAAAATCTGTGGTCTGGTGCAGTTCCGGAGTCCACTAGAGATGTAGTAATGATGCAACGTTTAACTTGTATTTAACTGTAAATTGGAGCCCTTTCCCCTGTCTCAGTCTGAAGAAGGGTCTCGACCACAATCCTGTTTCCAGAGATGTTGTCTGACCCGCTGAGTTACTCCAGCTTTTTTTGTCTATCTTGGGCCTAGGGAGTGATTGCTTTATCAATCGGGCTCTGCCCCGGCAACTAAACCTTTGCCCGCATGTTTTGGGACCGGAGACAGGAGGGTGGGCACTGTGCTGTTGGTGTGTATTGGGAAAAAGTCCGTGGGGTGGGATGACTTGCTCTGGAGGGTGGGCAGAATTCTGCCATTGCCAGTCCCTGACTGTACCATTGGGCCGGGGGTTGGGGCGATGGGCGGGAAGTGGTGGTGCAAAGTACAAGAGTAATCATAAGGATGAATCAAGCCTTTGTGGATTCAACACGAGACAGCAGCTGGTTGATGGAGGGGAAAGACAGGAAAAACAGGATGGCTCATGTTCAGTTTACAAGTTGCTCACAGATGACTTGCTTTTGCAGAGATGTGCGTCTAAACATTCTTAAGATGGTGATTAGAATTTTGAAATTTAATCAAATGAAAAGAGGGGGAAATCTGTGGTCTGGTGCAGTTCAGGTGTGTTCCGTTGCAAAGTTTTGCTTGTATTTAACTAAGCTGGAACTGTAGGACTTCTTTGAATGAATTCTTTGAAAAGAGTGAAAACAATCTCATCACAAGGATTGGATTGCTGAAAGCAACACTGGTGTGCTTGACAGTTTATCTATCTGAAGAAGTATAACTATCCACACTACTGGTTTTCAGTGGCATGACTGTGGTTCCCTGTATTTGTGTGAAACAAGCCGTTGACTTTCTGTCTACACAGGGCTTCAAGTAGTTCACCCAATTTTGGAAACGTTGAATTTGTGCTGTTCTCTGACTTTTATAGTTGACCATGAATCAATTGTTTCTGTTCCTTTGTAGAAACAAGAAACTGTAGATGCTGTTAATCCACTAAAGGGGACAAAGTGCTGGAGTAAACCAGCAGGCCAGGCAGCATCTCTGGAGCACATGAGGTGTTGTTTTGGGTTGGGACCCTTCTTCAGTTCAGACTGAGTTTCTCCAACACATTGTGTCCTTTCCCTTCTGTTCCTTTGTTCATTGCTACACTGTTACTCTATCTAGAGGGGAGAATGGGTTGGGAGAAAGGTAGTTCAGTTATTATTGAATGGCAGAGTGGTATTTGATGGGCCAAATGGCCTGATTCTGCTCCTATAATGATGAACATGCTGGGCCCTGGGCAATTACCTGTTGTGAATTGCATGTCAGGAAATGGATATTCCAAATGCTCGTATTTGCACGATTTGAAGCAACTGCAATCTTTTGCTTTTCTCCATCTTGTTTTGTGACAGTTGATGATGCTTTGATTTTGGTGAACAAAGATTCATGTCACCATCAATGGTTGCCTTCAGTGTTTAGTGTTGATTATGAGGATTATGTGTGGTGCCTTTACTAACAGCTGTTTGGATTTAGACCCAAAGATTTTAATGACAAAAAGCTTAAAAAAGATACTTCAGCACAATTGTTCAATGTCACAACTGCCAGCACTCAATGAAGTGACAACTAGCAGGATAATGCAGGGTGGCAATCTGAACAGAAAGTAAGTTGTTTGTGAATTACAGTTCACATCTGTAGACATCAGCGCTAACGTAGGATGTCACACCTCTGCAATAATTCTAATGATCCAGTACCAACCTGATTTCCCCAATCTACATGCATTGAAATCCCCACATGCATATTGAAGTCACATTGCCTTGCTTACATGCCGATTATATCTCCTGATGTAACTTATACCCTACATCCTGGTTCCTGTTTGGAGGCCTGCATATAACTCCCATCAGGGTATTTTTACCCTTGCAGTTTCTTAACTCTACCCACAAAGATTCCTCATCTTCTGATCTTATGTCATCCCTTGCTAAGGATTGAATTCCATTTCTCTACCAGCAGAGCCACCCCACTCTCTCTACCCACCTGCCTGTCTTCTCAAAAGGATGTGTGTATCCTTGCATGTTTAGCTTGCAGCCTTGGACTTGTGGATCGACCAGCGAATTGACGCCAATGTCCTCGCCCATCCGGCACTGAAGCAGGGTAATGTCAGCTGGCGATGTGACCAGAAAGTACATTGTAAATGAACTACCGTTCATATCCGTAGATATCACCATTAACGTAGAATGTCACACGACTGCGGTAATTCTTCAGGTACTGATTGGAATTCAGAAAGCTAATCAAAGGAAAGGGGAGGGAAAGAAATGCATCCTCTGTTCAGATATCCTGTTGCTTGCATCCATCTGTAAAATAACCCAAATTACATTCAATGAAGTCTATGGAAAGAGAAAGAATAATTGCAGTAGGAAGGATCTCGAACCGAAACGTCACCCATTCCTTCTCTCCAGAGATGCTGCCTGTCCCGCTGAGTTACTCCAGCATTTTCTGTGTCTATATTTGCACAATCTCTTCCCTGAATGTGCCCCATTGAATCTTTTTCCTACATTCGCCCCAAGTGGCAGATTTCATCCACTTTTGCTGCCTCACCTCTGTCTTGTAATATTGCCGTCCTCCAATTTAGGGAGCCGACTCTGACACAATGCCAATTCAAACTCATTCATGATCACCACCACAAAAGCACTCTCCCACCTATCCAGCCGAGACCAATCGTAGAACAGCATCTCCTCACAATGCCACCGACACCCACCCACCCACCCCCCTCCAACTCCCGCATGTATCAGCAAACATCCATATAGCACTGACTGACACGTACCTGAACTCAGCCACCCAATTCTCATGTGTACTAACAGCACAACGACAGTAAACACAGTACTCCTATAGAACGTCATCAACACCAACAAATTGTAAACCCCATTCAATATTAGTGGGAAAAGCCCAAAGTCTGCAACAAAGACATTTCATAGTTTAGTTTGTTTTGTAATGTTCATGAGCCTGATGGTTGTTGGGAAGAAACTGTTCTTGAAACTAGACGTCGAGGCTTCCAGACTCCTGTACCTTCTTGCTGATGGTACGAGTAAATGTGCAACGGGGCCAAGGTGGTGGGGGTCCTTGATGATGCCTTTGAGACAGTGCCTCCTGTAGATCCCTTCAATTGTGGAAGGGTCAGTACGTGTTATGGACTGGGCAGTGTTCACCATTCCTTGTAATCTCCTTTGTTTCTAGGAGTTTGAGAAGCTGAACCAGCCCGTGATGCAACCAATCTATATGCTCTCGACCGCACACATGTAGAAGTATTCATGGACATACTCATGTAGGATAGACTAGTGTACGGATGATTGCTACACAACATGGACTCGATGGGCCGACAGGCCTGTTTCCATACTTTATCTCTAAACTAAACCATACCAAATCATGGAATGTTCAAAGTTCTTTAATGTTAAAAAGCAGGTGGGAACCGTGGACCTTAGTAATGAGGGGTTGAAGATGTCCATACAATTCCACAATATCTAGCACCAGTGCCGTCAAACACTCATAATATGTTAACCCACTTATTCCTGGCATCATTCTTGTAAACCTCCTCTGGACCCTCTGCAGAGCCAGTACATCCTTCCTCAGATATGGTGCCCAAAACTGCCCACAATGCTTCCAATGCCGCCTGACCAGCGCCTTCTAGAGTCTCAGCATTACATTCCTGTTTTTGTATTCTAGCCCCCTTGAAATATATTGCGCTTGCCAGTGGGAGGGAGAGAGAGACGAGGGAGGGCTGTTACGTTTTGGCCTCAAATTGGAGAATGAGAATCGCATGGGGTGAACACAAATTGAAGGGTTTCAAACAAGAGTGAACCCTCTGAAGTGAGGCCTGCCTGCCTGCGTCTCACAAATACAGGCAAGGCAGCCTCTCCAAGGGAAGCACAGCCACTGAGCCATTGTAATCAAAGATCCTATAGCGAGCAAGATAGTCCACTCCTGCTAAATCCAATGGGCTGATTTGTAGTACGCAAGGGAGTGGAATGTGGGCCATTTCAGTAACCCGACCCGACTTTGTATATCCCTCTCGCAGTGTAATCAGCGTTGCGGGGGAACAGTTTGTGTGTGATATAGGGTTAGATTCATAATTCATAATTCTGTTCATTTTTGTTAAAGATTAATATGTTTATAAATTATGAATCTGTTAATTTTCTTTTAATGTTGTTTTAAACATTTATTTTTAAATGGCTCATGTGCTGTGTTTGAGTTGCTTTTATATTAACTTGCACTCGGTAATTCATTCATCTAATCACACTGTTCACAACTGCAGTATTTGGAAAACTAATAGCAATATGAAGATTGCAGTTGCTCTACTCTTGGAATGTTCCATTTTGTCGAACATCTGAAGAACGACAACTGGGGTTTCCAACAGATCTTTATTCACAAGTTGGATTTCCAGTATACAGGTTCTCAGACACGTCTGCCCACAACGGTGGTCAGCGCTGAACTAACGCGCGCAAGTGAAAACCGCGCAAAACAAGCGGCCCCTCCAGAGTCACGTGACCGCGGCTTCCGAACGCCGGGTTCGATCTCTGCGTACGCCAGCAGGCGCCGCCACACCTTCATGTTGTTTGTGTCTATGGAGTTGTTTCTCAACAATAAAATGGGTCTGGTCATCCCAATAGCCAGAGAGTGGAATGAGATCTGTCTGTAATGGTGGGGTTATCTGAATGAAGTATTTCACAAAATAAAATTTGTTTTGAACAAGATTTACAAATGATGTATAACTTAAGGATGGTTTTATTCAGCGAGCATACAATTGATTAGATACACATACACACACATATATATGAATGTGATATAAATGTATATAATCATATAACACACATATATATTTCCCCAAATTTTTAATTTTAATGATAAACTTTATTTTGGACTAGATAAGAGACAACATTAAATTAAAAAACATTGTAAACCTCCCCGCAACTTCACCCTGGTGTCCCAGCCGTGCTGATCCGGGCCAGACTCCCCACACGCTGTGGAAGGAACATGGGCATCTTTTCGCTTTTACTGTGATTTAGTTCTCTTTTTAAAGCTGAATATCTGATAATGACACATTAGCAGTATATTACACCAATATTGCACCAACCCACTCAATTTTAAATAATTAATAATATAAATCCATTAACATGGTTAACACATTTCATTTCTGACATGCATGGTAAGATTTACATAATTCACATTATTCTGTGCGCGAGATATACAGGGTTGCAGTGTTCAGCATATCAGCCAACCAATGAAAGTGATGTACAATTCAACGTATGTAACACAATGATAGCCCCACCCCTGCTTACACCAAAGGGCAAAATGTCCAACGTAGATACAATAATAAATAAATCGCCATTTGCATTGTTTTTTGCAGTTAACAAATCACAATTTCACACTATCTACATAAATGAGTGTATTTCATCAATATATAATTCAACAACATCATGTACTTTACTTATGTGCCACTTTTTGAACTTTCCTACACTTCCTTTTAATTATCTAGTCCTGCAGGTTTCTATTCTTAAATTTGAGTCCATAACGTATGTGGACACTCACAAAGATTGCTACAATTCGTGCCTTGATTCTCTGGCAGCACAAGTTCATGTCCTTGTATTCCTGAGTATTGTGTATTGCTGTATTTATTAGATGGGAAATGTTGTTCCTGCTCATGTTAACATTGTCAACTTCTGTGCAGAACACTTTCTAGCACACCCCACAGAACGTGAGAAAGTGTTCAGAAGGCACCATCAGGGAGCTGAAGTCAGATGTCGATGTGTCATATACCTTATGGTGCATGAATATGAGGGCAGGATCAACTAAGGTAGTATCAGGTTGTAGCAGAACTTCTCTGCATGTGTGACATGTTGAGGTCAGTTCATGTGTGGTGAGGATTCTACGAGAGATGTAACCTGCGATGTAAGCCAGTGTATTGTCTTCAGGGAGATCAAGTGAAATGCTGCAAACAACATTGTTCTGTTGTGTCCTATTGGTATGGGAGAGAGATGGAGATGGTTTCTTGACTCTGTCCTTTGTCAGTGTTTGCAGTGTCAAGAGAAATTTTGCATGGTCAGGTGAACAGGTTGCACTCAGAATTGATAAAGCCACTCAGAACTGGCTTTATCAGTTAAGCTACCATGACCATTCTAAAGCACAGAGAAACTCCTTCACTGATGGGTTTTCTCAGAATCCGCCCTTTCGCCGAATGGTGGAGAATAAATTCTCAACGACATCCTGATTAAGCCTGGATGTGAGCATGAAACGAGCGCCTGTATTTTCCTTTATGGGCTGCCACAGCTGTGAAATACAAGAAATTGCAAGCCGCCATCCTTTGACAAACAATATTTGCTCCCAGCACATTGAATCTTTGCAGTACAGGCAAGCATGATTCAAAGAATGACCAATGCGCAGTTTTCAGACATGGGCCTCCTCAAAAAAATTTTGGCCTTGACACCTGCTGTTAAATGAATCAAACAGTCCGTCTATCATTGCAATGAACTCCGCAGTATAAGCAGCCTCCCTCCCCAGGCAACTTTCCAATAGATGAATAGGTTTACACGCCTGATGCTACCGAATGGCTGAGCACCTGCGCTGCTTTGTTGATTCTCATTTTAGAGAAGCTGTTCAGAACAAAGTGGCCTCTGGTCAGTTTATGGACTTTTCTAATGTGCAACTGTGATTCAATTTCAAAAAATGCGTGAATATGTGCCCATTTGATACGTTTCTTTCTGCCATCCTCTCCAATGACCTCAAAAACATACTTCTCTAAATTTGATCTCGTGTTCTTTAGCAAGTCTGGCGGGTCATGTAGGCAAAGGATCTTGGCTTCTCCATGGATGAAGAAAGGTTGATTTTCTGTCACACCCAAGTTGTTGTAGAGTCGAACATTGCTTGGGCCTTGGTCACAAACCACGGCCTTAGGCTGTAGTCCAATAGCCTTAACCTTATGTAAGCATTCATTGAGTAATGTTTGCAGTTTGTCCACCCTTGTGCAGTCTCACCACAGAAAGTAACCTACAGGCTGTTTCCATTTCCCAAACAGGCCTCTAACCATGAAAACAAGAGCATGGTGGGCAGGCCGTGACGTCTTCCCTAGCGATCCAAAGTCCTCAAAACCCTTGACTGTATCTTCAGTAATATTGTACGAGAGGCCTGCACGTAGACTCATTTCATCAAAGGAGACGATACAGAATGTATCCCTCTCTGTCATGCCTGCTACCCTGTCCTTCAAAAGCTCCAAGGTTTCAGGGGGAAATCCCGGTCTTACTTCGACATTATGCAACCATATACGCAGGGATGAAATTGATGGAAGTGTGAATATGCACTGGCACAACTGATATGCTCGGGGACTCTGGTGGTAGAGGGACAAGGCAAGTACCTTGTCTGAATAATTCCATCGTCTTCCTCTTGCTCTTCTACGTCCTGACGCATTCCGTAATTGTGATGCAAAGAAAGACTTTGCTGGTGCTAGTAAAAATTCTCCTCCGATCAAGTCACTAATTGCATTGCTTTCTGTAGTTCCCTTTTTCGTTGATTTCTTCATCTGTTGCACCCTTTTCTTGAGGCGGAAAGTACGCTGTATTTCATTCTTCAGAGCTCTTCTGTGATTTACATCTGGTGTGAATTGAAGTCCATTCTCACGAATCTGGTCCACAACTAAGCAGTAAGAATGGTCGGCCTGTATGTTGTGTGACACTTCCAAGGAGAAATAAAAGTTAGAAAGGGGTTAAAAGAGGTCAAGTATATAGGACTAGGGAACCAGAACTTCTTGATGAATGTTTGAATAAGCATCCTAACACTGAAAAATTAATAGCTTATATTTATAACACCCTCTTAAACAATGAGGTACCACCGATGGAACTATATAGACACACATGGGCAAATGAGTTAGGTCATTCTATAATGAAAGACATTTGGGACGAAAGTTTACAACATATACATCAATGCTCGTTAAATGCCAGACATGCTTTAATACAATTTAAAGTCTTACACAGATTACATTATTCCAAAGTAAAACTAAATAGAATCCTCCCACATATTTCTTCTATCTGTGATAAATTCTTACATCTAGAGGCCAATTTAACACATACTTTTGCCAATTGTATAAAAATTAAAAACTTCTGGATTGATATTTTTGAAATAATTTCTGAAGTTGTTAATACAAAATTGGATCCAGACTCAAAATTAATAATACTTGGGATATCAGAACAAAGTTTAACACTCACAACAAACCAAATAAACTTCCTTGACTACAGTATAATAACAGGGAAAAAATGAATATTAAAATTTTGGAAAGGTCCTATAACCCCCACAATTAAAATGTGGATTGTGGAAATGTCGGAGACCCTACACCTAGAAAGAATTAGACTTGTCTTAATGGACAAACAAGAACTTTTTGTTAAAATATGGGCTGCATTCATTAACTATTTGAAGGGATAGATGGTCCAAGCACGAAAACCCAACTAAAGCTTGAACTCAGGATTAGATGTAAAAATATATTTCATAACCTACGAACTTATCTCCAAAGACGTATTATAAGTAGTTCATTCCACCTCTTTTTTTTTCTCATGGTATTTGTAATGCTTTTTTTTTCTATCTTTCTTTTTCTATCTATATAAAAAAAACATTAGAAGCAGAATTAATCGACAATTGACAATTTTAATAATGTATGATTGATGTATATGAAAAGCTTTTATTTCCATTATAATATGTTACCATACCTTATAATATGTTTGCTTCTAATAAAAATATTAATCAAAATAACAAACAAAAAAAAAATTGACAGGTACATGGATAGGACAGGTTTGGAGGGATATGGACCAAACGCAGGCAGGTGGGACTAGTGTAGCTGGGACATGTTGGTGGGTGTGGGCGAGTTGGGCCGAAGGGTCTGTTTCCACACTGTATCACTCTATGATTCTAATTCATCCAGCACTCATAGTTCACAAGAGGAAATAACTAATCATTTGGTAAGCTGCATCTAATCAAACGTAGCCGACATGGTTTAATGAAAATCATGTGTGACAAAACTTGCCAGGATGTGATAGGGAGTTGATAAGGGAAACCTGTAAATGTAGGAGGAAGGAACTGCAAATGCTGGTTTAAACCAAAGATTGACACAATAAGCTGGAGTAACTTAGCGGCTCAGATAGCATCTCTGGAGAAAAGGACTTTTCTATTTGTTTTCTCCAGAGATGCTGTCTGACCCGCTGAGTTACTCCAGCTTTTAGTGTCTATCTCCTGTAAATGTAATGTGTATTTAGATCTCCAAAAGGCATTTGCCACATATGAGGGCAAATGTGCTAACCTGGACTGAAAGGTGGCAGTCATATAGAAAAACAAGTTAGAATAAATGCATGAAAACTGCAGATGGAATAGATCTGAAAAACTAAATGCTGGGAGACTCGGGTCAGGCTGCATCTGTAGCCAGAGAAACAGAATTCATGTTTCAAGTCAAAGACCCTTCGTCAGAACTGGGGAGGTGACAACAGAAACTTGTAAAGCTGCACAGGTGGGTGGATGACTCTGATAGTGTCAAACCAGGTGACCATGGGGATAAGCTGCACACAAAGTTATCTGGTCAAGGAGTGAATAGGAGCGGTTAGGTTCTATATAAGGAAAATAGACAAAGATCGTAGCAGTTGCAAAATGCAGAGCAAGAAGACATGTCTAGGAAGGAATGGCAGATGCTGGTTGAAACCGAAGATAGACAACGGGACAGGCTGCATCTCTGGAGAGAAGGAATGGGTGACGTTTCAGGTGGAGACGCTGTTCAGACAAGACATGTCTGGCAGGTCAGCATGGACATGCCCTCCACTTTTGGATAGAGATTTTTAAAAACAAGCCAACCCAATTATCACAAATGGACAACTGATACTAACAGAGGAATCAAGTTACCCAAGATTATCTAATTCCGTTCAAGCCCAGAGGACTGCCATGAGCCCAAATGGAAGGTGAGATGCCATTCCTCAAGATTGCTTTGAGCCTCATTGCAACAGTGCAGGATGTCACAGACTGTTCATTCACTCCCACATCCAAGAGTCAGAATGAGATAACATGAAGCTCAGGAGTGCCCCATGGATCTAACACAGGTGCTCCACAAAGTGGAAACCCAACGCCTGTTTGGTTTCTCCAATGTAGAGGAGACCACATCGTGAACACAGGGTAAGGAGCAGAGGGGGAAAAGGAGAGACAGTGAGAGAAAGGGAAGAACACGGTAGAGAGGGAGGGGGTGAGTGAGAGTTGAGTGTTAAAGAAGGGGAGGAAAGAGGGCAAGATACTTTCCACACTTTCCTCTTCACCTCAATCTCTTTCATCATCTCCAAGGCAAGTTTTGCTAAGTTTTGGCCTTTTACAGTTAAATAAAAAACTATTTGGGAAAACTTACATCAGTCATATTTTAATTCAGTTTTCCAGAGCTTGCATGCTGGAGTCCATGTCCTTCTGTGCTGCACGTACAGCCTGCAGCTCCAGCCGTGTCTGGCTGAGCTGCTCCTCCAGCAGCACCAGTGCAGTCAGTAGCTGCTTCTGTTCATCTGTCAACCTATATTAATAATAATCCATACAATTTTATTAGCCAAGTATGTATACATACAAGAACTTGCCTTGATGCTTTGCTTGCAAGGATAAAAACATGATATACAGTAGACAATTAATAATAACACATTATAATTTAAACATGTGGAAATAAAGTACCAGAGTAAAAGAGGCTACAGACTTTTGGTTGTTGAG
Source organism: Malacoraja senta (assembly GCA_038087875.1). Lineage (NCBI taxonomy): Eukaryota > Metazoa > Chordata > Chondrichthyes > Rajiformes > Rajidae > Malacoraja > Malacoraja senta. Next base: position 215,684 of record JAXLNO010005028.1, read on the forward strand.
TCGAGCTACTGCTTGTGTAAAAATATTGTTTTTATGTCTGGCCGTGGCCCAGATAAAACCTGTCCTATACAGGACAAAGCAAGTCATCAGAGTGCAGGAGCAGAGGCAGCACGGTGATGCAGAGTAGAGCTACGGCCTTACAGCGCCAGAGACCCGGGTTCAATCCTGACTACCGGTGTAAGAGTGATCGTTGGTCTGCACGGACTCGGTGGGCCGAAGGGCCTGTTTCCACACTGTACATCTAAATTAAAAGTGACGTTGACCTAAAAGCGACATCGACGTTCACGCAGCAACTGACAAAGCCCCCCCCCCCCCACCACCAAGGGTCTGCTGCTACTCCACTCCGGGCTGGAAACACTCTGTACCTTTCCACAGCAGATTCCATTTCCTTCACCTTCTGCAACAACATCTAGGAATAGAAATTAAACAAAGTTTATTTTCAAGTTGGGAGGCTTTTTAATTCTACTCGCAGCTACTTATTTCACAACATACACGTCAAATTTACAAATATGTAATGCAGAAAAGTCACTTTTCCACACTTCATATTTCCTTATGACATAGACCATTTCAGCCCATCAAATCAATGCCAGCTCTCAGAGAATCCCACCTTCACAAATTGTCCTTGAAACTAGTTCCTCACAAAGTCCCATCAATTGTCCGCAGAATCCACCATTCAATTTAAAGCAAACTTCACTGAACTGTAGCAGTTTAACACCCAGAGGATGGGAAATGCAGGGAATTCTCTGCCCAAGTGGCTACGGAGACCAGTCCTTGAGACCAGTTCAACAGCGAGGTGACTGGCCTTGATATTACAGAATTGAGAGTATGGTGTTAAATGGTGCCGAGATAAATGGTCTGACTGAGAGGTAGAGCAACTGAGGGGCAGCACGGTGGTGCAGCGGTAGAGTTGCTGCCTCACAGCACCAGAGGCCCAGGTTTGATCCGGACTACGGGTACTATCTGTACGGAGTTTGTACGTTCTCCCCGTGACCTGCATGGCTTTTCTGCAGGTGCTCCGGCTTCCACCCACACTCCAAAGACATACAGGTTTGCAGGCTAAATAGCTTAGTAAAATTGTACATTGTCCCTAGTGTGTGCAGGATAGTGGTAGTGTATGTGGATCGCTGGTCAGCGCAGACTTTCCACGCTGTATCTCTAAAACAAAACAAAAAAAGACTAAAAGCAGCCATTTCAGGCAGAATGTGAAGGAAAGCTTGCCATGCTGGGACCAGAGGGCTTAGCCTCAGAATAAAAGGATGTTCCTTTGGGAAGGAGATGAGGAGGAATTTCTTTAATCAGAGGGTGGTGAATCTGTGGAATTAACTGCCACAGTAGGCTGTGCATCTTTTTAAGGAAGAGATAGATTATTGATTAGTATGGGTGTCAGGGGTTATGGGGAGAAGGCAGGGGAATGGGGTTGAGGGTAAGATAGGTCAGCCATGATTGAATGGCGCAGTAGACTTGATGAGCCGAATGGCCTCATTCAGCTCCTATCACTTATGAACCATGACTCTCTGTGCCCTCTCTACCCCTTCTCCCACACCAGCAGCAGCTCTCTCTCCCCGCACCCACCTTGGTATTGCAACCAACTTCCCGTAACGCCGGCTCCGTCCGCTCCTCATGCATCTGCTGGATGGCGGGGATGTCAGCCTGGAAGCAAACACACACAGCGTTACACTCACCAGGGGCACGCACCCACCCACCCCTCCACCTCTGTCCAACACAGAGCCAGAGCCTTTGTAGAGAGAAAATACCAAATGTGTACAGATCCGTAGGTTAATTGGCCGCGGTAAATTGCCTCTTCCATGTCAGCAAGTGGAGAATCTGGGGGGGAGGGTGGATTGAAGACAATATGGAAAGAATAAAGTTCAGTTCAGTTTAGTTTATTGTCACGTGTACAGTGAAAAGCTTCTGTGGCATGCTATCCAGTCAGCAGAAAGACAATCCATGATTAGTAGGCCCCCTTCGGCCATGACTGACCATGGGTGATGCATCCTAGTTTGCAGGTGATGTGTGGTCGGATGCAAGCCTGGGCGATGTCATATGGAGGACAGGCTGTTGCCCATGTAGCACGTCCCCCCCTCTCCACGTCACTGATCCATCCAAAGGAACAGCAGGGCCATTACAGTTTGGCACCAGCGCCGTCGCAGGAGCTGCCAGAGCGAGGTTGTAGACAACAAAGAAGTACCTTAGGGGCTCCAACTCCGGAGCCTTTTGAGGTTTACTCCAGGAGCCTTTTGCATGACTGGATATGGCCACAAGGCAGTGGAGGTTTTAAATCAGAGTTTTCCCTCTCCTAGATGGACTGCCTTCCCAGGCTGACGAGCCCCATCTGCCCGAGATTACATGATTACAATCGGGGCATTTACAGTGTATAGATACATGATAAGAGAATAACGTTTAGTGCAAGGTAAAGATAGTACAGTCCGATTAAATATAATCCAAGGTCACCAATGAGGTAGATCGTAGTTCAGGACTGCTCTATAGTTGTGGTAAAATTATTCAGTCGCCAGATAACAAATGGATTAGATTAGTGCAAATGGGTGATCAATGGTCAGCGTGGACTCAGTGGGTCAAAGGGCCAGTTTTCATGCCATCTCTCTCAATGACTCCCAGGCAGGTTAAGCAACAGCTGGATTTCCTCCTGTGTCAATCACGGCTCTGCTCACCCCCCTACGGACAGACTCTACACATCACTACCAGGCAGGAGTGGGGGAAGAGGCCAATCTGCCAGCATTTGACACTCACCTGCACCCTCTCCAGCGACTCGAAGGGCAGCATTTCGCGAAGCTCCTCCAGTGTCTGAAGGGTTACCTTGCCCAGCAGCTTGATGACGTGGGCTGGTGTCAGCGGGGGAGGGAGGCGTATGGTTTCAGACGGTTCACCGCCCCAGTCTAGCCAAGCCCGGAAGGCAGCGGTCAGCAGCTCCAGCTCCTTCTCCATTCTCTGCATTCGCACCTGCAGGCCAGCCTAGGAACAGAGCAAGACGGTCAGCTTGGGCAGTATGGTGATAATAATAATAATAATAATAATAGATTTTATTTATATAGCGCTTTTCAGGACTCAAAGTCGCTTTACATTGAGAGTCAAGAATAAACAAAACAAAATAGAGCAGTAAGACAGAGATGCAAAGGGGAGGGGAACATGGGACTAAGGGTATGCAGAGGTGAAGATATAGGTCTTGAGGCGGGACTGGAAGATGGTGAGGGACTCAGAATTTCGGACCAGTTGTGGGAGGGAATTCCAGCGCCTGGGAGCTGCCCTGGAGAAGGCTCCAAAAGTGCAGAGGTTTGATTTCGGAGTGGAGAGGAGACCAGCTGATGTGGATCTGAGGGACCGTGAGGGTTGGTAGGGGGAGAGGAGGTCAGTGAGATAAGGGGGGGCCAAGTTGTTGAGGGCTTTGTAGGTGAGGACCAGGATTTTGTAGGTGATCCGGTGGGAAATGGGAAGCCAGTGAAGTTCTTTGAGAACTGGGGTGATGTGGTGCCAGGATTTGGTATGGGTGATGAGTCGGGCGGCTGCATTCTGGACCAGTTGGAGTCGGTTGATGTTGCTGGAATTGATGCCAAAGAGAAGAGAGTTACAGTAGTCCAGTCGGGAGGAGATGAAGGCATGGATGAGTCTTTCAGCAGCGGGGGGTGTGAGAGAGGATCTGAATTTGGCAATGTTGCGGAGGTGAAAAAATGATGTTTTGACAACATGGCGGATGTGAGGCTCAAGGGAAAGGGTTGAGTCTAAGATCACGCCAAGGTTGCGTGCCTGAGGAGATGGGGAGACTGGTGCCGTCAATAGTGAGAGTGGGGTTGTTAATTTTAGTGAGTGTTGATTTGGAGCCAATGAGGAGAAATTCTGTTTTGCTACTGTTTAATTTAAGGAAGTTGAGTTGCAACCAGCATCTGCAGTTCCTTCCCCCACATTAACCTTTGCTTTTTACCACAAATCGAATTTTGGTTCCAATGTACCACTCACCTTTTACCTTTTGACCAGCCTGCCATATGGGACCTTGCCAAAAACCTCACTGAAAACCATGGTCTCCATGGAACATGCTGCCCTTATCAATTCTTTGTCACCAACTCAAACAATTGAACCATCAGTCAGACAAGGTCTTCCTACAAGAACTCCATCCTGACAATCTCTCTTTAACTCAACTTTTAAACAATAGACAATAAGTGCAGGAGTAGGCCATTCGAGCCAACACCGCCATTCAATATGATCATGGCTGATCATCCACAATCAGTACCCTGTTCCTGCCTTCTCACCATATCCATTGACTCCACTGTCTTTAAGAGCTCTATCTAACTCTCTTGAAAGCATCCAGAGAATTGGCATCCACTAGCAAGAATGTCCTACCTCAAATTTGGAGACCAAAACTGCTCACAATACTCCAGGTGTGGTCTCACTAGGGCCCCGTACAACTGCAGAAGGAACTCTTTGCTCTTGTTATGAAGGCCAACATGCCATTAGCTTTCTTCACTGCCTGCTGTACCTGCATGCTTACTCTCAGTTCTAAAAATCATTCACTTCTAAATGAATTTTATATCATGTTGAATCTGTTCCAATAATTTGTCCTCCACAGGTTAAGCCAACTGGCCTGTAATTACTTGGGCTCTCCCATGCTCCCCTTTTAAACAACTGTATGTTAGTAATCTAATCCTCCAGTATTACTCCTGCAGTGAGGAAGAATCAAAATATCACGGTCGGAGCATCTATAATTTCTTCCCTGGCTCCCTTCAACATCCTGGGATACATTTCATCCGAGCCTGGTGAGTTACCCATTGACTAAAATGATCGACCCTTGATGCCATCAACTAACGTATCAGCTTCCACCATTATCCCGGGAAGCACGTTCCAGACACCCACCACTTTTAAAAAACAACTTTGGGGCCATATCTCCTTTAAACATCGCCACTCTCATCTGAAAGCTCTGCCCTCTAGCCTTTGACATTTTCCCCTCGATGGAATCCTTGTATCAAGTGGAGCCACACTCCTCCATTGGATTTTCCAGCCTTTCTTTCCTCTTCCCCCAAACACTCACTAACTTCATGCCCTCGTTCCCTGTTCTGCCCATCTCCCCCACAAATCTTGGCACAAATTTCCTTCCAAACCAAACCATACCAACCCATCCAAACGGCGTTAGCAAACCCATCGAGGAGATTGGTCCCAGCCTCGAGGTGCCACCTGCCCTCAGAACCAGTGCCAGTGCCCGAGGAATATACAGCCCTCCCTCCTGCATCATCACTCCCCTACTCATCACCCACACTCCCTTCCCACACCCACACTCACTGTACCAGCTACTGGGAACAATCTGGAGATTAGCACCTTTGCACGAGTTAGAACAGCGAGTTTATCAAATACAAGCACCCTGATAATAGAATATAAAGACAGGGATGTAACGCTGAGGCTTTATAAGGCACTGGCCAGACCACATTTGGAGTATTGTGAGCGGTTTTGGGCTCCACATCTGAAGAAGGAAATGCTGGCATTAGAGAGGGTCCAGAGGAGGTTTACGAGAATGATCCCAGGAATGAGTGGGTTGACGTGTGATGAGCATTTGTAGACGCTGGGCCTGTACTCACTGGACCTGTACTCGCTGTAGGATGAGAAGGGACTTCATTGAAACTTGCCGAATAATGAAAGGCCTGGATAGAGTGGATGTGGGGAGGATGTTTCCACTAGTGGGAGAGTTTAGGACCAGAGGCCATAGCCATAGAACAAAACCACGCACCTTTAGAAAGGAGACAAGGTGGAATTTCTTTAGTTAGGGAGTGATGAATCTGTGAAATTCATTGCCACAGACAGCTGAGGAGGCCAAGACAATGGGTATGTTTAAGGTGGAGATTGATAAGATTCTTGATTAGTACGGGTGTCAGAGGTTATGGGGAACAGGCAGGAAAATGGGGTTGAGAGGGAAAGATAGACCAGCCATGATTGAATAGTGGAGTAGGCTTGATGGGCCAAATGGCCTAATTCTGCTCCTATAATTTATGAACAATATAACACAACCTCAATTCAGCTGCTTGGACCTCACTCTAATTCCAATAAGAACCTTGGGCTCGGGATACTCAGTTGACACTATAAATTCACCAGTGTTGTTCTGTCAAACAGACTGTTAAATACAGCGCTGGGCCCACCCCAATCCCTCCACCTTTAATCCTTTACTCTCAACATGACTGTTTCTCCTCATGCTTTGCCTCAAGTGCTCCAACCCTCAGTGAAGATTTTCTCTTCATATTGTCCTGCACACATCAATGATCAATGAAGTGAGATGTGAAATGGAGCAGGTCCTTACCCAGTAATGCCAGCAGCATCCACTTCTTCACGTGAGGGACACACCTGGAGGGGAAACACACACAAGTCAGCCGGCTATTGAACCCAACCCCGTCTCAAGCGAGATGGATACAAAAAGCTGTCGTAACTCAGTGGGTCGGGCAGCATCTCTGGAGTTTGAAGGGCGTTGTCCTGAAATGTCACCCATTCCTTCTCTCCAGAGACGCCATGGACCCACGCTGCTGACAGACCGTCAGTCCACACACCCAAAGCTCAGAGCCACGGTGACACTGGTGCAAAGATTAGTCAACCTAGGGTGCAGTATCACGGGGCTGTTCTATGGATGTATCTGGGGTAGAGTGTGGGCAGGCTATCTTGTAGTCCGTGGCTCGAAGAGCCGAATGGCCTACTTCTGCACCTATTTTTCCATCTTTTTCCTATGTTTCTAGTGGGTTTATCTGGGGTAGTACAAGTGGGTTGGCCTGTGGTGGGTTTATCTGGGGTAGTACAAGTGGGTTGGCCTGTGGTGGGTTTATCTGGGGTAGTACAAGTGGGTTGGCCTGTGGTGGGTATATCTGGGGTAGTACAAGTGGGTTGGCCTGTGGTGGGTTTACCTGAGGATTTGGTATGGGTGATGAGTCGGGCGGCTGCATTCTGGACCAGTTGGAGTCGGTTGATGTTGCTGGAATTGATGCCAAAGAGAAGAGAGTTACAGTAGTCCAGTCGGGAGGAGATGAAGGCATGGATGAGTCTTTCAGCAGCGGGGGGTGTGAGAGAGGATCTGAATTTGGCAATGTTGCGGAGGTGAAAAAATGATGTTTTGACAACATGGCGGATGTGAGGCTCAAGGGAAAGGGTTGAGTCTAAGATCACGCCAAGGTTGCGTGCCTGAGGAGATGGGGAGACTGGTGCCGTCAATAGTGAGAGTGGGGTTGTTAATTTTAGTGAGTGTTGATTTGGAGCCAATGAGGAGAAATTCTGTTTTGCTACTGTTTAATTTAAGGAAGTTGAGTTGCATCCAAGATTTGATGGCTGATAGGCAGGAGTTGATATGGGAGAGAGGGGGGTGGTGGGGGGACTTGGTGCTGAGATAGATCTGGGTGTCATCAGCATAGCAGTGGAAGTCCAGTTTGAAGTGACGGAGTATATGACCAAGGGGGAGGATGTAGATGATGAAGAGGAGGGGACCAAGAACGGAGCCTTGGAGAACGCCTTGAGTGACAGTGGCTGTGGCAGAGGTGTGGTTATGGAGAGAGATGAAGTGGGATCGGTTGGAAAGGTAGGAACGGAGCCAGCTGAGTGCAAACCCTTCAATGCCAAGGCCCCTAAGTCTGGTGAGCAGGATGTTATGGTTGACGGTATCGAAGGCTGCACTCAGGTCGAGGAGGATGAGGATATTGAGGGAGCCAGAGTCAGCAGAGGTAAGGAGGTAATTGAGGACTTTGAGGAGAGCAATTTCTGTGCTATGGAGGGGGCGAAAGCCAGATTGGATGGGTTCGAATAGGTTATACGCGAGGAGGTGGGAATGAAGTTGTGACGCGACGATACGCTCCAGGGTTTTTGAAAGAAAGGGGAGGTTTGAGATAGGGCGGTAGTTAATGAGAGAGGTGGGATCAAGACCAGGTTTCTTTAAGATTGGTGTGACAGCAGCAGTTTTGAAAGCAGAGGTAGAGTTGCAGCCTTACAGCGCCAGAGACCCCAGTTTGATCCTGACTACAGATGCTGCCTGTATGAAGTTTGTACATTCTCCCCGTGACCGGCATGGGCTTTCTCCGAGATCTTTGGTTTCCTCCCACACTCCAATGATGTACTGGCTTGTAGATTAATTGACTTAGCATTAATGTAAAATTGTCCCTAGTGTGTGTGGGATAGTGTTAGTGTGCGGGGATCGCTGGTCAGTGTGGACCCGGTGGGCCAAAAGGCCTGTTCCTGCGCTGTATCTCTAAACTAAAGTCCATATCAACCTGACCCAGAATATAGCCATCGCCGCCCTTCAATGAGACCGTGCACCGCACATTTATTGTCAAGGCCAGGTTCCACAGCATGGAGGGGGGACACCTCCAACCTAATGCAGGCCAACTGCAGCCAACACAGGCAAACTCTCCATCCTGCAACCCCATCTCAACCCCCAACTCCCCACCCCATTCACTCTGCCCCCAACCCACCCAGCAGCCCACCCCTTCTCCTCCACTTATCTCACATCTCTCCTCTATTTTCCCCTCAATTACTTTCTCCCCAGGGTGGAAATGTCAAAGACCAGAGGGTAGAGCTTTACGATAATAGGGATAAAGTATAAAAGGTGATAGATTTTTTATACCAGGTGGATGCCTGGAATACTCTCTGCCAGGAGAGGCGGTGGAGGCAGATACGATAGAGGCATTTGATAGTCGTATGGAGATGCAGGGAATGGTGGGATATGGATCCTGTGCAGGTAAGCAAGATTAGTTATCTTTGCATTATGTTCCACATTGACATTGTGGGCTGAAAGGCTATTCCCCTGCTGCTCCCTCCTCCCACCCACATTTCCAGCACTCCTCTGCCTTTCATCTCTGCTCACCCATTCCCTCACTGGCCATGGGAAAGCTTTGATCAACATTTCTCCAATGACAGCTCGGGTTCAAGTCGTTCCAGCAACAATACTTATGGGCTGCAGGAAGGTCAAATCCGTGTGTGCGTGTGTCCGCCCGCCCGTCCATCCTCGTGTGTCCTCTCAGGTGCAGAATTAAACGCTGTCTTGTCCCTGGGTGGCAGCTCTGGCCAACACCTCCCAACCACAGCCACAAAGCTGCAAGTCTCACTCTTCTTTCTGCCTGGGGATTGTGTGCAGTTTAGTTTAGTTTAGAGATACAGCAAGGAAACAGGCCCTTTGGCCCACCGGGTCTGCACCGACCAGCGACCCCCCTGCACTAACACTGTCCCACACACACTAGGGACAATTTATACCAAGCCAATTCACCAACAAACCTGTACGTTTTTGGAGTGTGGGAGCAAACCAAAGATCTCGGAGAAAACCCACGCAGAGAGAACGTACAAACTTCATTCAGACAGCAACCGTAATCAGGATTGAACCCGGGTCTACGGTGCTGCAAGCGCTGTAAGACAGTAACTCTACCACAATGCCACCGTGCTGCTCTTGATTCCACATTTACTGACCGGAGCAGACATCCATACCATGTGCGGTAACTGTCAAATGACAAAGATTATCCCGAGAATGCTTTGGATCTAAATAAGTATGAATTGGCGCATGGATTTTTCTCACGAGGGAGGTGAGCTGGCCACACAGAAGCGGGCAGCTAACGAAGGGTGTGCAAACCACACACACGGGCGGGGAGCTCAAAGCTGCACAGCACGGCTCGTGTCGAGAAACCAGCTAGCAAGCTGTCAAAATGCAAGCTGTCAAACTGCAGATGCTGGTTTAAACCGAAGATAGACACAAAAACTGGAGTAACTCAGCGGGTCAAGTAGCATCTCCAGAGAGAAAGAATAGGTGACGTTTCGGATCGACAACTTCCAGAAATGTCACGTATTCCATTCTCCAGTGAATCTGCCTGACCTGCTGAGTTACTCCAGCATTTAATGTCTAGCAAGTCTGTGCAATTATGCACTGTGGTCGGTTCAGTGGTGTTGTGAGCTTGGACGACTGCTCTATCTCTAAACTAAACTGAACCTGCAGAAATCAGTTAGGGCAGGCTGGAGTGGGATTCAGAGGGTGAATTCAAGGAGGTGCACTGCCCCTGCTGCCATCCTTGGGTACTCTCTCTATCCCAGGGTGGAAATCGCTATCAAAACATGGGGGTGGGGGCACAATTCCTTGGTGGCCAGGCGCATGCGCACACACACACACACACATTCGCGCACACAAACACGCGTGGCTTTGGCCGTGGGCCCTGTGGACGGTAACATTGGGAGCTGACCTGGTTGGTGACCGACTCCGAACTCCAGCAACAGCAGCTTCGTCTGTCCCGAATCGTGGGGCTTGAATCGGCCCGTTCACGGGGCCTTTCATCGCCCGGCGGGGGCTTCAACATCGGGAGCCTCGATCGCCTCGATGCTGCAGATTGATCTTAAGCCGCACCGGGCGATGAAAGACCCCATGAATCAGCCGATTCAGCCCTTACATAACTTCTGATACCCTCTTAAATCTTTCAAAAGCTACAATGTGATAAATAACACTTAAACAAATAAAACTGAAGCAAATAAAGGCAAACAGAAGAAACAACCTTGGAGGGGAAAAAAATACTAAATAACGTGAGTGACCTGAATGAGGGACTTACCTACAAGCCAGCTAGGAAACCCGTTCGAACTGTTTAAATCTTGCCCATTCACCAATACATCCAATTAGTTCAAATGGTAACTGTACCCGCATCAGACGGCTTTAAGAAATTTTCCGTGAATACCTTCAGTAATACTTGAAGGTCAAAACACAATTGGTGACACATGGTGTTAATACGATGTTACTAGAGACCATTAACAAGCGCTTCACAGCGCTTCAGCGCTCCACTGTCTCGCGGAAAGCGGAGATTTTAATAGAAGTTGTTTCATCAAATTTCAAAATCCGGATTACAAAACATGTAAATGGTAGGCCTCTTGGTAGTGTTGTAGAGCAGAGGGATCTAGGAGTGCAGGTGCCCCCCACCTCTCAAAACATGGGGGTCGTGACCCCCCCCCCCCCCCCGGGAATTCCGCCCATGCTCTCCCCCACCCTTCCCTTTCAGATCTGCAAAGCACATGCCACTAGCTGCACTACTGTTGCGGCCTATTTACATGCCATTCCCACTGCAAGCATCAGCTGCATCAGGAGGACAGGCCTCCAGTGTAAGTGAACGGGCAACCAGACAAAGGCACAGTGAGAAGCCGGGAGGGATGGCTGATTGAAGCCCATGCACAATAGACAAGGAGGGAGGGTCAGCCAAATGTATTCGGTATTGTGATTGGCAAGAGGGACGGTCTATTGAAGTGTATTGGCAGGGAGGACAGCCTATTCTCATCGACAGGACGAAGAACAACTTCCAACCCACTAAAACCCACACATGGAATTTTAAAATGTATTTTAAGCTTCTACTGCTGTGGAAGAGTTTCAGTGAATGCCAAGATCCACCAGATACTCACTGGTTTCTGACACTCTGAACAGACATTTGGACAGAAATATTGACAAAGGGTTTAGAGGACCGTGGGCCAAATGAGCCCAGTTTGCCAATTTGCTTGGCAAGGCCAACTAACAACATGTTGCATGACTACAACACCATGGCTATCCTGGAGTCCCAGGGATGGACATGATTGTGCCGAGGACCTCCTGTGATTGTGCAAGTTACTGGGTCGCTGGTGGCTGTACCAGAATGTGGGAAAGGGCTGAATGGACTATGAGGGATCCTGCAGCCAGGGCAGCTCCAGGGTAATAAGGTCATAAGTGATACGAGCAGAATTAGGCCATTCAGCCCATCTACTCCACCATTCAATCATGGCTGATCTATCTCTCCTTCCTAACCGCATTCTCCTGCCTTCTCCCCATAACCCCCGACACCCGGGCTGCTCACGGGCAGCCGTGACCTGCGGAGATGAAGGGCTCCAGGAGGAGAGCGAGAGTGCACAAGGATGGGACAGTCAGGGGCTCACCTGAGTGCTTTCCAGCGCGCCCAGCTTCTCGGCACGAGAACAGATACCTCTGGATGACATCAAGAGGCCAATACCTGCAGAGGCAGAAAGGTTGCACTGAAGCAAGCAACATTCAATGTATGCAGTCGCCTCAGTCCGCTCAAAGTTGCCAAACACTTTAATTCCCCTTCCCACACTTAACCTTTCTGTCCTGGGCCTCCTCCTTTGTCAGAGTGAGGCCAAACACAAATTGGAGGAACAACATCTCATATTTTGCTTGTTTCTTTTATCATAGTTACATTTTTGCATATCTTTCATTCATTTGTTCTATATCTCTCTACATCACCATCTATATCTCTCATTTCCCTTCCCCCCGACTCTCAGTCTGAAGAAGGGTCTCGACACTAAAAGTCACCTATTTCTTTTCTCTAGAGATTCTTTCTGACCCGCTGAGTTCCTCCAGCATTTTGTGTTTATCTTTGGTGTAAACCAGCATCTGCAGTTCCTTCCCACACATTAACCTTTGCTTTTTACCACAAATCTAATTTTGGTTCCAATGTACCACTCACCTTTTACCTTTTGACCAGCCTGCCATATGGGACCTTGCCAAAAACCTCACTGAAAACCATAGTCTCCATGAAACATGCTGCCTTTATCAATTCTTTGTCACCAACTCAAACAATGTAACCATCAGTCAGACAAGGTCTTCCTACAAGAACTCCATCCTGACAATCTCTCCTTAACTCAACTTTTAAACAATAGACAATAGGTGCAGGAGTAGGCCATTCGAGCCAACACCGCCATTCAATATGATCATGGCTGATCATCCACAATCAGTACCCTGTTCCTGCCTTCTCACCATATCCATTGACTCCACTATCTTTAAGAGCTCTATCTAACTCTCTTGAAAGCATCCAGAGAATTGGCATCCACTAGCAAGAATGTCCTACCTCAAATTTGGAGACCAAAACTGCTCACAACACTCCAGGTGTGGTCTCACTAGGGCCCCGTACAACTGCAGAAGGAACTCTTTGCTCCTATACTCATCTCCTCTTGTTATGAAGGCCAACATTAGCTTTCTTCACTGCCTGCTGTACCTGCATGCTTACTCTCAGTTCTAAAAATCATTCACTTCTAAATGAATTTTATACCATGTTGAATCTATTCCAATAATTTGTCCTCCAAATGGCCTGTAATTACTTGGGCTCTCCCATGCTCCCCTTTTAAACAACCGTATGTTAGTAATCTAATCCTCCAGTATTACTCCTGCAACCAGGAAGAATCAAAATATCACGGTCGGAGCATCTATAATTTCTTCCCTGGCTCCCTTCAACATCCTGGGATACATTTCATCCGAACCTGGTAAGTTACCCATTGACTAAAATGATCGACCCTTGATGCCATCAACTAACGTATCTGCTTCCACCATTATACCAGGAAGCACGTTCCAGACACCCACCACTTTTAAAAAACAACTTTGGGGCCATATCTCCTTTAAACATCGCCACTCTCACCTGAAAGCTCTGCCCTCTAGCCTTTGACATTTTCCCCTCGATGGAATCCTTGCATCAAGTGGAGCCACACTCCTCCATTGGATTTTCCAGCCTTTCTTTCCTCTTCCCCCAAACACTCACTAACTTCATGCCCTCATTCCCTGTTCTGCCCATCTCCCCCACAAATCTTGGCACAAATTTCCTTCGAAACCAAACCATATCAACCCATCCAAACGGCGTTAGCAAACCCATCGAGGAGATTGGTCTCAGCCTCGAGGTGCCACCTGCCCTCAGTGCCAGTGCCCGAGGAATATACAGCCCTCCCTCCTGCATCATCACTCCCCTACTCATCACCCACACTCCATTCCCACACCTACACTCACTGTACGAGCTACTGGGAGCAATCTGGAGATTAGCATCTTTGCACGCGTTAGAACAGCGAGATTATCAAATACAAGCACCCTGATAAAAGAATATAAAGACAGGGATGTAACACTGAGGCTTTATAAGGCACTGGCCAGACCACATTTGGAGTATTGTGAGCGTTTAGGCTCCACATCTGAAGAAGGAAATGCTGGCATTGGAGAGGGTCCAGAGGAGGTTTACGAGAATGATCCCAGGAATGAGTGGGTTGACGTGTGATGAGCATTTGTAGATACTGGGCCTGTACTCACTGGACCTGTACTCGCTGTAGGATGAGGAGGGACTTCATTGAAACTTGCCGAATAGTGAAAGGCCTGGATAGAGTGGATGTGGAGAGGATGTTTCCACCAGTGGGAGAGTTTAGGACCATAGCCATAGAACAAAACCACGCACCTTTAGAAAAGGGACGAGGTGGAATTTCTTTAGTTAGGGAGTGATGAATCTGTGAAATTCATTGCCACAGACGGCTGAGGAGGCCAAGACAATGGGTATTTTTAAGGTGGAGATTGATAAGATTCTTGATTAGTAACCGGTGTCGGAGGTTATGGGGAACAGGCAGGAGAATGGGGTTGAGAGGGAAAGATAGATCAGCCATGATTGAATAGTGGAGTAGACTTGATGGGCCAAATGGACTAAATCTGCTCCTATAATTTATGAACAATATAACACAACCTCAATTCAGCTGCTTGGACCTCACTCTCTAATTCCAACAAGAACCTTGGGCTCGGGATACTCAGTTGACACTATAAATTCACCAGTGTTGTTCTGTCAAACAGACTGTTAAATACAGCCCAGGGCCCACCCCAATCCCTCCCTCCACCTTTAATCCTTTACTCTCAACTTGACTGTTTCTCCTCATGCTTTGCCTCAACTGCTCGAGCCCTCAGTGAAGATTTTCTCTTTATATTGTCTTGCAGACATCAATGATCGATGAAGTGAAATGTGAAATGGAGCAGGTCCTTACCCAGTAATGCCAGCAACACCAGCAGCATCCACTTCTTCACGTGAGGGACACACCTGGAGGGGAAACACACACAAGTCAGCCGGCTATTAAACCCAACCCTGTCTCAAGCGAGATGGATACAAAAAGCTGTCGTAACTCAGTGGGTCGGGCAGCATGTCTGGAGTCTGAAGAAGGGCGTTGTCCTGAAATGTCACCCATTCCTTCTCTCCAGAGACGCCATGGACCCACGCTGCTGACAGACCGTCAGTCCACACACCCAAAGCTCAGAGCCACGGTGACACTGGTACAAAGATTAGTCAACCTAGGGTGCAGTATCACAGGGCTGTTCTATGGATGTATCTGGGGTAGAGTGTGGGCAGGCTATTTTTGTAGTCTGTGGCTCGAAGGGCCGAATGGCCTACTTCTGCACCTATTTTTCTATGTCTTTCATAGATACATAGATACATAGAAAATAGGTGCAGGAGTAGGCCATTCGGCCCTTCGAGCCTGCACCGCCATTCAATATGATCATGGCTGATCATCCAACTCAGTATCCCGTACCTGCCTTCTCTCCATACCCCCTGATCCCTTTAGCCACAAGGGCCACATCTAACTCCCTCTTAAATATAGCCAATGAACTGGCCTCAACTACCCTCTGTGGCAGAGAGTTCCAGAGATTCACCACTCTCTGTGTGAAAAAGTTTTTCCTCATCTCGGTCTTAAAGGATTTCCCCCTTATCCTTAAGCTGTGACCCCTTGTCCTGGACTTCCCCAACATCGGGAACAATCTTCCTGCATCTAGCCTGTCCAACCCCATAAGAATTTTGTACGTTTCTATAAGATCCCCTCTCAATCTCCTAAATTCTAGCGAGTATAAGCCAAGTCTATCCAGTCTTTCTTCATATGAAAGTCCTGACATCCCAGGAATCAGTCTGGTGAACCTTCTCTGCACTCCCTCTATGGCTATAATGTCCTTCCTCAGATTTGGAGACCAAAACTGTACGCAATACTCCAGGTGTGGTCTCACCAAGACCCTGTACAACTGCAGTAGAACCTCCCTGCTCCTATACTCAAATCCTCTTGCTATGAAGGCCAACATACCATTCGCTTTCTTCACTGCCTGCTGCACCTGCATGCCTACTTTCAATGACTGGTGTACTATGACACCCAGGTCTCGCTGCACCTCCCCATTTCCTAATCGGCCACCATTTAGATAATAGTCTGCCTTCCCGTTTTTGCCACCAAAGTGGATAACCTCACATTTATCCACATTATACTGCATCTGCCAAACATTTGCCCACTCACCCAGCCTATCCAAGTCACCTTGCAGTCTCCTAGCATCCTCCTCACAGCTAACACTGCCCCCCAGCTTAGTGTCATCCGCAAACTTGGAGATGTTGCTTTGAATTCCCTCGTCCAGATCATTAATATAGATTGTAAATAGCTGGGGTCCCAGCACTGAGCCTTGCGGTACCCCACTAGTCACTGCCTGCCATTGTGAAAAGGACCCGTTTACTCCTACTCTTTGCTTCCTGTTTGCCAGCCAGTTCTCTATCCACATCAATACTGAACCCCCAATACCGTGTGATTTAAGTTTGTATCCTAATCTCTTATGTGGTACCTTGTCGAAAGCCTTCTGAAAGTCCAGATACAACACATCCACTGGTTCTCCCCTATCCACTCTACTAGTTACATCCTCGAAAAATTCTATAAGATTCGTCAGACACGATTTACCTTTCGTAAATCCATGCTGACTTTGTCCAATGATTTCACCACTTTCCAAATGTGCTGCTATCCCATCTTTAATAACTGACTCTAGCAGTTTCCCCACTACCGATGTTAGACTAACTGGTCTGTAATTACCCGTTTTCTCTCTCCCTCCCTTCTTAAAAAGTGGGGTTACGTTTGCTACCCTCCAATCCTCAGGAACTACTCCAGAATCTAAAGAGTTTTGAAAAATTATCACTAATGCATCCACTATTTCTGGAGCTACTTCCTTAAGTACTCTGGGATGCAGCCTATCTGGCCCTGGTGATTTATCGGCCTTTAATCCATTCAATTTACCCAACAACACTTCCCGACTAACCTGGATTTCACTCAGTTCCTCCATCTCCTTTGACCTGCTATTTCCGGCAGATTATTTATGTCTTCCTTAGTGAAGACGGAACCAAAGTAGTTATTCAATTGGTCCGCCATATCCTTGTTCCCCATGATCAATTCACCTGTTTCTGACTGCAAGGGACCTACATTTGTTTTAACTAATCTCTTTCTCTTCACATATCTATAAAAACTTTTGCAGTCAGTTTTTATGTTCCCTGCCAGTTTCCTTTCATAATCTATTTTCCCTTTCCTAATTAAGCCCTTTGTCCTCCTCTGCTGGTCTCTGAATTTCTCCCAGTCCTCTGGTATGCTGCTTTTTCTGGCTAATTTGTACGCAACATCTTTTGCTTTGATACTATCCCTGATTTCCCTTGTTATCCACGGATGCACTACCTTCCCTGATTTATTCTTTTGCCAAACTGGGATGAACATTTTTTGTAGTTCATCCATGCAGTCTTTAAATGCCTTCCATTGCATTTCCACCGTCAACCCTTTTAGAACTAATTGCCAGTCAATCTTGGCCAATTCACGTCTCATACCCTCAAAGTTACCTTTCTTTAAGTTCAGAACCATTGTTTCTGAATTAACAATGTCGCTCTCCATCCTAATGAAGAACTCAACCATATTATGGTCACTCTTGCCCAAGGGGGCACGCACAACAAGTCTGCTAACTAACCCTTCCTCATTACTCAATACCCAGTCTAGAATAGCCTGCTCTCTCGTTGGTTCCTCTACATGTTGGTTTAGATAACTATCCCTCATACATTCCAAGAAATCCTCTTCCTCAGCACCCCTGCCAATTTGATTCACCCAATCTATATGTAGATTGAAGTCACCCATTATAACTGTTTTGCCTTTGTTGCACGCATTTCTAATTTCCTGTTTGATGCCATCCCCAACTTCACTACTACTGCTAGGTGGCCTGTACACAACACCCACCAGCGTTTTCTGCCCCTTAGTGTTTCGTAGCTCTACCCATACCGATTCCACATCCTCCAAGCTAATGTCCTTCCTTTCCACTGCGTTAATCTCCTCTCTAACCAGCAACGCTACCCCACCTCCTTTTCCTTTCTCTCTATCCCTCCTGAATATTGAATATCCCTGGATGTTCAGCTCCCAGCCTTGGTCACCCTGGAGCCATGTCTCCGTGATCCCAACTATATCATAATCATTAATTGCTATCTGCACGTTCAACTCATCGACCTTATTACGAATGCTCCTTGCATTGAGACACAAAGCCTTCAGGCTTGTTTTTACAACGCTCTTACCCCTTATACAATTATGTTGGAAAGTGGCTCTTTTTGATTTTTGCCCTGGATTTGTCTGCCTGCCACTTTTACTTTTCACCTTGCTACCTATTGCTTCCGCCCGCATTTTGCACCCCTCTGTTTCTCTGCTTACCCATTTAAGAACCCCACCACCTCTTATTCTCTGTTTATTATTGTTTTCTTCTTTCCCCCCTACATGTTGTGTCTGAGTGCTTTCCTTCTCTGCCTCCTGCCTCACACACTGTCTAATAGCATACTCTATTTGAGTCCCTCCCCCCAACCATTCTAGTTTAAAGTCTCCCCAGTAGCCTTTGCAGATCTCCCCGCCAGGATATCGGTCCCCCTCAGGTTCAAGTGCAACCCATCCTTTTTGTACAGGTCGAACCTTCCACAAAAGAGGTCCCAATGATCCAGAAATTTGAATCCCTGCCTTCTGCACCAGTCCTTCAGCCACGCATTTATCCTCCACCTCGCTCCATTCCTACTCTCACTGTCGCGTGGCACAGGCAGTAATCCCGAGATTGTTACCTTTGCTGTCCTTCTCTTTAACTCCCCTCCTAACTCCCTAAATTCTCCTTTTAGGACCTCTTCTCTTTTTTTACCTATGTCATTGGTACCTATATGTATCACGACTTCGGGCTCCTCTCCCTGCCCTTTCAGGATGTCTTGGACACGTTGAGACACATCACAGACCCTGGCACCAGGGAGGCAAACTACCATCCGGGTCTCCCGACTGCATCCACAGAATCGCCTGTCTGACCCCCTAACTATAGAGTCCCCTATTAATATTGCCCTCCTCTTCTTTTCCTTACCCTTCTGAGCAACAGGACCGGTCTCTATACCGGAGGCCCGGCCGCTGTCGCTACCCCCAGGTAGGCTGTCCACCCCAACAGTGCTCAAACAGGAGTACTTATTGTCAAGGTGTACAGCCACCGGGGTACTCTCTAGTCCCTGCCTGTGCCCCTTGCCTCTCCCAACCGTGATCCACTTGCCTGCCTCCTGTGGTGTTGGAGTGACCACATCCCTGTAACTCCTCTCAACGACTTCCTCGCTCTCCCTGACCAGACGGAGGTCATCGAGCTGCTGCTCCAGGTTTCTAATACGGTCCATTAGGAGCCCCATCTCGATACACCTGGCGCAGATGTGGACGTCTGGAGGGCTATCAGACTCCATGACTTCCCACATCTGACATCCAGAACAGTAAACTGCCCTGGCCCTCATACTCCCCTTACCCTGGATACAATACATCTGACATCCAGAACAACAAACTGCCCTGGCCCTCATACTCCCCTTACCCTGGATACAATACATCTGACATCCAGAACAACAAACTGCCCTGGCCCTCATACTCCCCTTACCCTGGATACAATACATCTGACATCCAGAACAACAAACTGCCCTGGCCCTCATACTCCCCTTACCCTGGATACAATACATCTGACATCCAGAACAACAAACTGCCCTGGCCCTCATACTCCCCTTACCCTGGATACAATACATCTGACATCCAAAACAGTAAACTGCCCTGGCCCTCATACTCCCCTTACCCTGGATACAATACATCTGACATCCAGAACAACAAACTGCCCTGGCCCTCATATTCCCCTTACCCTGGATACAATACATCTGACATCCGGAACAGTAAACTGCCCTGGGCCTCATACTCCCCTTACCCTGGATACAATACATCTGACATCCAGAACAGTAAACTGCCCTGGGCCTCATACTCCCCTTACCCTGGATTCAATACATCTGACATCCGGAACAGTAAACTGCCCTGGCCCTCATACTCCCCTTACCCTGGATACAATACAAAACAAACTGATACAATACAGTACAATCAGCAGGGATCTGACTCCCAATCAGCTGCTCCCTCTTGTCTGCTTCCACCAATCAGCGGCTTCCTCAAACCCACTTGTTTTTGAAGTGGAACTTGGAACGTTACAGATTTCGGTTCCTTTTTAACTCCTACCGCTCGTGTGTAGCTCCTCCTTCTGCGATCTCTCCAACGGCTCTTTGGGCCTCTGTAAGGAACAAGCCCCGCGCTCCTTTTTATCTCCTACCGCTCGGGTGTAGCTCCTCCCTCTGCGATCTCTCCAACGGCTCTTTGGGCCTCTGTAAGGAACAAGCCCCGCGCTCCTTTTTAAGTCCTACCGCTCGGGTGTAGCTCCTCCCTCTGCGATCTCTCCAACGGCTCTTTGGGCCTCTGTAAGGAACAAGCCCCGCGCTCCTCTTTAACTCCTACCGCTCGGGTGTAGCTCCTCCCTCTGCGATCTCTCCAACGGCTCTTGGACGGCTCACAACTCTCTTCATCGGATCATTCTGCTTCAATTGTTGTTTGTAGGCAGGGAGCAGAAGCACAGCTCGGTGTTCAGATTTCCCGAAATGTGTCCGAGGGACAGAGTAATAGGGAACAATCCCTACGGGATTCCTTTGGCGAGCCTGGACGTGGGAACAAATAGAATGTACTGAAGGGACACAGTGGGACAGGCCAATGCTCAGTAATGTTATTTGCTCCATTTTGGCCATTTTATTGTTCATTTAGCTGGGTTGGCGGGTGTGTGTTCATGTGTGTGTCTTGTCACACACGTTAGGAGTCATTTCATTGAGACCGTCAGGGGCACACATTAAGCTGGGAACACCAGCAAACAGAAACAGGAAAACACAGAGTTTGACATGAATACTCACAGAGAGAAGAAGAAACATTCTCGGAAAGATGCAGAGGCCTCACCTAATTCTACGTCGTTTTGCCTTCTCCTGATTTCCCATTTGCAGGCGCACTCCTCTATTTCCAAGGTAGACAAAATGCTGGAGAAACTCAGTGGGTGAGGCAGTATCTCTGGAGCGAAGGAATAGGCGACGTTTCGGATCGAGACCCTTCTTCAGACTGATGAGGGGTTGCAAGGGGGGCACGGGAATAAGAACGGAAGAGACGGAGACAGAAGGCTGTGGGTGAGCTGGGAAGGGGAAGGGGAGGAGTGAGAAAGCAAGGACTACCTGAAATTGGAGAAGTCAATGTTAATGCCGCTGGGGTGTAAACTACCCAAACGTAATATGTGGTGCTGTTCCTCCAATTTGCGGTGGGACTCACTCTGGCCATGGAGGAGGCCCAGGACAGAAAGTTCGGATTCGTAATGGGAGGGGGAGTTGAAGTGTTGTTTCCCAAATGTTGGGGGAGTTCAGATCCACGGGCAACAGTTTAAGAATCATGGGTACGCCATTTAGGACTGAGATGAAGAAAAACGTTTGTATCCAGAGAGTTGTGAATCTGTGGAGTTCTCTGCCACAGACGGCAGTGGGTACCAATTCACTGGATATTTTCAAGAGAGAGTTAGATTTAGCTTTTAAGGCAAACGGTATCAAGGGATTTTAGAAGAAAACAGGAACGGGGTACTGATTTTGGATGATCAGCCATTCCACCTCTTTTGTGGAAGGTGCGACCTGTACAAAAAGGATGGGTTGCACTTGAACCTGAGGGGGACCGATATCCTGGCGGGGAGATCTGCAAAGGCTACTGGGGAGACTTTAAACTAGAATGGTTGGGGGGAGGGACTCAAATAGAGAAAGCTATTAGACAGTGTGTGAGGCAGGAGGCAGAGAAAGAAAGCACTCAGACCCAACATGTAGGGGGGGGGGGGAAGAAGAAAACAATAATAAACAGAGAATAAGAGGTGGTGGGGTTCTTAAATGGGTGAGCAGAGAAACAGAGGGGTGTAAAATGCGGGCGGAAGCAATAGGTAGCAAGGTGAAAAGTAAAAGTGGCAGGCAGACAAATCCAGGACAAAAATCAAAAAGGGCCACTTTTCAACATAATTGTATAAGGGGTAAGAGCGTTGTAAAAACAAGCCTGAAGGCTTTGTGTCTCAATGCAAGGAGCATTCGTAATAAGGTGGATGAGTTGAATGTGCAGATAGCTATTAATGACTATGATATAGTTGGGATCACGGAGACATGGCTCCAGGGTGACCAAGGCTGGGAGCTGAACATCCAGGGATATTCAATATTCAGGAAGGATAGAGAGAAAGGAAAAGGAGGTGGGGTAGCGTTGCTGGTTAGAGAGGAGATTAACGCAGTGGAAAGGAAGGACATTAGCTTGGAGGATGTGGAATCGGTATGGGTAGAGCTGCGAAACACTAAGGGGCAGAAAACGCTGGTGGGTGTTGTGTACAGGCCACCTAGCAGTAGTAGTGAAGTTGGGGATGGCATCAAACAGGAAATTAGAAATGCGTGCAACAAAGGCAAAACAGTTATAATGGGTGACTTCAATCTACATATAGATTGGGTGAATCAAATTGCCAGGGGTGCTGAGGAAGAGGATTTCTTGGAATGTATGCGGGATAGTTATCTAAACCAACCTGTAGAGGAACCAACGAGAGAGCAGGCTATTCTAGACTGTGTATTGAGTAATGAGGAAGGGTTACTTAGCAGTCTTGTTGTGCGTGCCCCCTTGGGCAAGAGTGACCATAATATGGTTGAGTTCTTCATTAGGATGGAGAGTGACATTGTTAATTCAGAAACAACGGTTCTGAACTTAAAGAAAGGTAACTTTGAGGGTATGAGACGTGAATTGGCCAAGATTGACTGGCAATTAGTTCTAAAACGGTTGACGGTGGATATGCAACGGAAGGCATTTAAAGACTGCATGGATGAACTACAAAAATTGTTCATCCCAATTTGGCAAAAGAATAAATCAGGGAAGGTAGTGCATCCGTGGATAACAAGGGAAATCAGGGATAGTGTCAAAGCAAAAGATGATGCGTACAAATTAGCCAGAAAAAGCAGCATACCAGAGGACTGGGAGAAATTGAGAGACCAGCAGAGGAGGACAAAGGGCTTAATTAGGAAAGGGAAAATTGATTATGAAAGAAAACTGTCAGGGAACATAAAAACTGACTGCAAAAGTTTTTATAGATATGTGAAGAGAAAGAGATTAGTTAAAACAAATGTAGGTCCCTTGCAGTCAGAAACAGGTGAATTGATCATGGGGAACAAGGATATGGCGGACCAATTGAATAACTACTTTGGTTCCGTCTTCACTATGGAAGACATAAATAATCTGCCGGAAATAGCAGGGGACCGCGGGTCAAAGGAGATGGAGGAACTGAGTGAAATCCAGGTTAGTCGGGAAGTGTTGTTGGGTAAATTGAATGGATTAAAGGCCGATAAATCACCAGGGCCAGATAGGCTGCATCCCAGAGTACTTAAGGAAGTAGCTCCAGAAATAGTGGATGCATTAGTGATAATTTTTCAAAACTCTTTAGATTCAGGAGTAGTTCATGAGGATTGGAGGGTAGCAAACGTAACCCCACTTTTTACGAAGGGAGGGAGAGAGAAAACGAGGAATTACAGACGTTAGTCTAACATCGGTAGTGGGGAAACTGCTAGAGTCAGTTATTAAAGATGTAACTAGTAGAGTGGATAGGGGAGAACCAGTGGATGTGTTGTATCTGGACTTTCAGAAGGCTTTCGACAAGGTCCCACATAAGAGATTAGTATACAAACTTAAAGCACACGGTATTGGGGGTTCAGTATTGATGTGGATAGAGAACTCGCTGGCAAACAGGAAACAAAGAATAGGAGTAAACGGGTCCTTTTCACAATGGCAGGCAGTGACTAGTGGGGTACCGCAAGGCTCAGTGCTGGGACCCCAGCTATTTACAATTTATATTAATGAGCTGGATGAGGGAATTGAAGGCAACATCTCCAAGTTTGCGGATGACACTAAGCTGGGGGGCAGTGGTAGCTGTGAGGAGGATGCTAGGAGACTGCAAGGTGACTTGAATAGGCTGGGTGAGTGGGCAAATGTTTGGCAGATGCAGTATAATGTGGATAAATGTGCGGTTATCCACTTTGGTGGCAAAAACAGGAAAGCAGACTATTATCTAAATGGTGGCCGATTAGGAAAAGGGGAGATGCAGCGAGACCTGGGTGTCATGGTACACCAGTCATTGAAAGTAGGCATGCAGGTGCAGCAGGCAGTGAAGAAAGCGAATGGTATGTTAGCTTTCATAGCAAAAGGATTTGAGTATAGGAGCAGGGAGGTTCTACTGCAGTTGTACAGGGTCTTGGTGAGACCACACCTGGAGTATTGCGTACAGTTTTGGTCTCCAAATCTGAGGAAGGACATAATAGCCATAGAGGGAGTGCAGAGAAGGTTCACCAGACTGATTCCTGGGATGTCAGGACTTTCATATGAAGAAAGACTGGATAGACTTGGAATATACTCGCTAGAATTTAAGAGATTGAGAGGGGATCTTATAGAAACGTACAAAATTCTTGTGGGGTTGGACAGGCTAGATGCAGGAAGATTGTTCCCGATGTTGGGGAAGTCCAGGACAAGGGGTCACAGCTTAAGGATAAGGGGGAAATCCTTTAAGACCGAGATGAGGAAAAACGTTTTCACACAGAGAGTGGTGAATCTCTGGAACTCTCTGCCACAGAGGGTAGTTGAGGCCAGTTCATTGGCTATATTTAAGAGGGAGTTAGATGTGGCCCTTGTGGCTAAAGGGATCAGGGGGTATGGAGATAAGGCAGGTACGGGATACTGAGTTGGATGATCAGCCATGATCATATTGAATGGCGGTGCAGGCTCGAAGGGCCGAATGGCCTACTCCTGCACCTATTTTCTATGTATCTATGTATCTAATATCATATTGAATGGCGGTGCTGGGTCGAAGGGCCGAATGCTCTACTCCTGCACCTATTTTGTATTTTTCTATGTTTCTATGTTCCATGTATATCAACGTATTGATTGAGATGGTGCAAGGTATGATTACTAACTTTACAAATAAATACTATGGCAAGTGTAGTGGTAGATTGCCAAGACGGATGTCATGAATGACGTTGGGATTTTGATCAGCTGGGAAAGTTGACGGTGGAAGAGCGTATGGCATTTAATGTGTATACTTGTGAATTGTATTATTTTGGTTGGTCATGTCAGGTCTTTCTCAATGACATTTTCGACCCAGCGGAGTACTGTACAGCAGGGAGATCGAGGAGTTCACGTCATATATCTCTGAATTTGGAGTGGCGGGTCGTTAAGATGGTAATGAAGATTCTGCCACGGTGTCTTTCACTAGTTGCGGCAGTAAGTGCAGATGATGGGACGTTATATTCCAGTTTACAAGAGATTTGTGAGCCCGCGCCTGCTTGCAGTTCACATGCCGTCCACTGGATGTCCCCATCGTTCAAAAGCACGATATTGCACAACAACCAGGAATTATTCTCCAGGAATAGATCAGTGTATCATAGTTCAGGAGTCTAAAACAGAACTTCGAACAGCTCGCTTCGGTTAATAACGAATTAAGTATTTTCTTTAAATAAAATGTTCTTTTCAACGTACGTACGTGGGTTCCAAATGATTCCCAAACGTGGACAGTCCTTGAAGTACAATTAGGGTAACTATCTACATAATCTCAGAGAATCTTACAGTCACACAATAACGATGCTATATATAGAGTTATAGTCAAATCACCAACCAAGATATTTCGGAACCAGCAGTCCACGTCACGCAAAATGTCCAATCAATCTAGCCCAACTTGCCCACGATTGCTCCATAGCCTTCCAACCACTTCTATCCATACACTTGTTGAATGTCTCTTATACATTGTAATCGAAGCCATCTCTTCAGCTTCCTCTTGCAGCCATTCCACCTCACCACAACTGCCTTTGTAAAAAGTGTTGCCTCTCAGTACCTTCTGAATCTATCCACTCTGGCGTCTTCCAGCTTTAGACTCCCCAGGCTTTGAAAAACGACAGGAACCGTCTACAGTTTCCTTGCCCCTGATGATGAAATATACCTCTGTAATGTCACCCATCAATCTCATACTGTCCGGTGAAAACGTTCCAACCTGTCCCTGCTCTCCTTAAATCCCAAACTCGTCCGCCCCGGTAACAGTTTCATGATTCTTACCTGCGCAATGTTGAATTTCAAATATTCCTTCCATCGCTAGAAGACCAGAACTGCGCATTGTAATCCAAGTTTGGTCTCAAATATGATTTGT
Organism: Malacoraja senta; assembly: GCA_038087875.1. Taxonomy (NCBI): domain Eukaryota; kingdom Metazoa; phylum Chordata; class Chondrichthyes; order Rajiformes; family Rajidae; genus Malacoraja; species Malacoraja senta. The sequence goes on from JAXLNO010005028.1 coordinate 241,773, forward strand.
ATATTTCGGGGACCACCTGGAATAACAGTTTACTAAGCAACCGACGGGGTAATTCACCTCTAGTCCACATAGCACCCAAAGTCAACGCCAATGTGACTCTGGACAATTTATACTCCGTTGTGTACTCTCTGTAAGCACCAGACCCTGATGCCCTGCTCATCAGCTGCGGTGACCTCAATCATGCGTACTTCAGGAATGCACTGGAAACTAAAATCAGCATATCCCCTGCCTCACAATGGGCGTCAACATTCTGGGCTACAACTCCATCTAGTATGTCCACGGTTCTAGCACAACAAACATGCTCTCAAAGCGACGGAGACTGCAACATGTGATTACCACTACCCAGTCCATCACGTGTACTGACTTCCCCACAAGCGAGGGATCTACAACAGTCGCTGCCTCAAACATTTCATCAATGGAAGACAGAGTGCAATTTGGGCTCTGAAATGTATTCACATCAACCCCATCCCAATTATTTTGTACACGGCAAACGAGCAGGAAACTGATAGAAACGGCTCAGAGTCCGAAACGGCACAAACGCTGAGATGTTGAGGTCCCCGTTTGTGGATTGTGTTGAGCAGAACTTCCTTCAACGCAGCTCATTCCTGCCCATTGTAATTTATACTGAATCAGTTTGGTGTCCGGTAACTTTACCTGGTAGTTTCTGACAATGTTACTGAACCTGCTAGTCAGTGATGCCGGAGATTTACCTTCCATCACTGGGTCCGTAGCCCTGTGGACGTACACTCCAAGTACGCATCTTAGTGTGTTTAGGAGATACCGCATTCAAACGGGCTCTTTGGCCCACCGAGTCCGCGCCGACCAGCGATCGCCGTACACTAGCATTATCCTACACTAGGCACAACCTGTACGTCTTTGGAGTGTGGGGGGAAACCGCAGCACCCGGAGATACCCCAGGCGGCGCCTGGGAGAACATATGAGCTCCGTACCGACAGCACCCATAGTCAGGATCGAACCCGGGTCTCTGACGTTGTGAGGCAACAACTCTACCGCTGCGCCACCGTGCCAATCCGCTGATCAAACGTGATGAAGTTGCTGCCTCTCCCACCGTCTTCGGCATCGAGTTCCATTCTACGTGTGGAAAATTGTCCTCATTTCAATGAATCATCTAATTATCAGCATATTTTGTCTCCCTTTCGACGAACGGTATTTTGCCCACACACACTATACAGAAGATCTGAGATATAAATAATGTATGTGGTGTAGAAAGTACTTCGAGTAGGTGGGGCAGTGACCGAATCTGATACCTTGTCCACTTAGGCACATGTTGAGTGTACTGACGTGATACAGACACATCGTATACAAGGGCGGCACAGTGACACCGCTGATATAGCTGCTGCCTCACAGCGCACGGGACCGGCCATTTATCCTGACCCCGGGTGTTGTCTGTGGGGAGTTTGTACATTAGCTCTGTGACCGCGCGGGTTTCTTCCGGGTGTTGTGGTTTCCTCCCACATCCCAAAAATATGCGAGTTTGCAGATTAATTGGACTGTGTGAAATTAGTCCGATTGTGCAGTGAGTGAGTGAATGCGAACGTGGTTAACATGTAGCTGGCGTGACCGGATGAACATTGATCGTCCCCGTGGAATCTGTGCGCCTGTGTCCAAGCTGTATCTGTAAACTAAACTAAACTAATAAAAGACAATGCAATAACACAATGCCAGCATCACTGGGTGGACTCATGGGGACAGATTACGGAGGGATCCATCACACAGGGAACGAACACATCCGGCACCTTACAAAGTCCGATCATTCAAATGAGACATAAATACAGCGGAGAATCTTGGTCTCTCGCCGATTCTCGAATAACGGTTACTGATTAGTAACAAACTCCAAACAAGAGAAAACCTGAGTATTTACAATGTAATTCAAAGATCTGCTTCCACTTCCAACAATTGTTGGGTGTTGCCAGGGCTAGAGAGTCTCGGCTACAGGGAGAGGTTGAGTAGGCTGGAACTCCATTCCTTGGAGCGCAGGAGGATGAAGGGTAATCTTATACAGGTGTAAAAATCATGATGGGATTAGATCAGGTATATGGACAGCGTCTCTTAAACCCAGAGTAGGCAAATCGAGGACCAGAGGACATTAGTTTAATAGGTTTCTGAGGGGTAACTGTTTCACACACAGGGTGGCGGGTGCATGCAACAACCTACCAGAGGAGATAGTTGAGGCTGGGACTATCCGAACATTTAAGAAATATATGGACAGGTACATTGATAGTACACGTTTGAAGGATATGGACCAAACGCAGCAGGTGGGACTAGTGTAGCTGGGATATGTTGGCCGGTTTGGGCAAGTTCGGCTGAATGGTCTGTTTCCTCGCTGTAGCATTCTATGGTTAAATGATTCTACGATTCACTTATGAATCGCGGCATATAACTCCACCTAAATTTGCGAGCTCCAATACAGGCTCCGCGTTGGACAATCGAACCACGCCTTGTGGAGGGATTTTCTGGAAATCTAAGTATGAATCCCGTGAGGAACTGGTTGAGTTGAACAGCCAAGTAATTCCACTACCTGTCCACTAGAGGGCTCGCAAGCTTACGCCAGTCTATTCCCTCTGAATCCGGTTAATTTCACACATGCGCTGCTCACCGTGTGATTGGCCGAGTGTCAGGATCCATCCACTTACCCCGAATTGTCGGTCGATAGACAAACCATTCAGCGTGTGACTAAAACGATATAAGCACGACGTTAACCCAAACACGGTAGTTTGGGACAAATGAGGGTGGGATACAGATCAAGGACAACATTGTCATTGACCTTCGGCAATAGGGGTCGATTGGCTGAATGTTGGAATCAAGGAACGTTTTCAGCAACAAAGGAGGTCATTTATTCCCTCGTATACAAATTGTCCAAAATGTGAATCTTTGCACTGGCCCGTGGCCCTGCGCGTGACAGGTCTTTAAGTACACATCTCAGTGTTGTTTACACGTCATAGGCTTCCCTCCTCTCTTGCTTTCTCCGCCATCGAATTCCCATGAGATGCCCCTTGATGTGTCAATTTATTTCCTTTTCAATCCTTTAGTATATTCTCTAAACACCCCTCAATTACTGACACTTTTAGAATCATAGTCCTAGAGTCATAGAGTGATAGACGTCTGGCCAACTTGCCCACACCGGCCAACATGCCCCAGCTATACTAGTCCCACCTGCCTGCGCTTGGTCTATATCCCTCCAAGCCATATCATTCTATGTACCTGTTTAACTGTTTCTTAAACGTTGGTATAGTCCCAGCCTCAACATCCTCTTAACCTTGAACCTATGTCCGCTCGTCCTCGATTACCCTAATCTGGGAAAGAGTGTAAATCTATCCATTCTAATCCTCTCATGAATTTGTACACCTCTATAAGATCACCCGTCATCCTGCTGCGTTCAAATGAATAGAGATCCAGCGTACTCAACCTCTTCCTATAGCTCACACCCTCTAGTCCTGGCAATATGCTCGTAAATCTTCTATCAACCCTTTCACGCTTGACAATCTCTTCCCTATAGCATGGTTCCCAGAACTGAACACAATATTCTAATTGCGGTCTCACCAACGTCTTATACTACTGCTACATGACCTCCCAACTTCTATACTCTGTGCTAGAAAAAGTGTTTCGCCCATACTTTATCGAATATTTGTGACTTAATTAATTAATTCATTCATATTCATTCATTTATTTAATTAGAGTAGATTGTGAAGAAGGCACCGAGTGTGAGAGCGGTGGTTACTGAATCCGCATTCCTTTCCCCATTAAAAACATATTGAGGGCAGTGATGTGAGACTTACACGAGATAAACAAGTTCGGCACAGTGGCGCAGGTAGTAGAGCTACTGAATCACAGCGCCAAAACTCCGGGTTCGATCCTGACCTAAGGTGCTATCTGTTTTGCATTTGCACCTATCCCTTGCCTCCCTGTGAGTTTCCTCCAATTGCTTCGGTTACATCCCTCCTCCCGAAGATCTATGGCTTTGCAGGCTACTTGGATTCAGTGAAAACACACATTGTGTGCAGGGAGTGGATGCGAGCTGGTATAACGTGTCACAAGTGTGAAGGGATCAATGATCAACGTCGATGGCGGAAGGCCCTGGAGTATATGGAATGACCTGAATGGGACAGGCCTTTCATTTTATTGGTTGCCTATCCGAAGCAGCGTGGTTTAGATGGAATCATTGGTGAGATATCCAGTTTGTCTGGGGGACTGAACCAAACCAAACCAACCAGTGATGGGACGTGCCAGTATCGTGTCCATGTGTATTAGCAGACAATAGTTATGGGGGGCACGGTGGCGCTGCGATAGTGTTGTTGTCATGCAGCGCTTACAACGCCAGAGACCCGAGATAGATACGAGTACTTATCTATAAGGAGTTTGTACCTTCTCCCCGCGATAAATACCACCAGGGGTGCCGGGGAGATGGCTGCCCTGCCGGCAGTCTGAATGTTTGTTCTTACATTTTGTTATTTTTTAGTGCGTTAAATGTTTGTTTTAAATGTTCTTCGGTTTGTTTTATGTGGGGGAGGGGGGAGGGGATCGGGGAAAACTTTGTTTTTCAAGCTCTTACCTTCCCGGTGATGTGATCAATTTTCGGATCACATTCTCCGGGCTCTGCGGCCTACCATCGGTGGAGCTGGAAGCCTCCTTGGACTGTCGTGAGCCCCACCGCGGGGCGCGGACTTAACATCGGAGCTGATCCCTTGCCTGGGATCGCTCCCACCGCGGACTTACCATCAAGAGCTCGCAGTCGGGAGAGGCCGAGTCGGGTGCTCCAACGTCGCGGAAGGTTCGACCAGCCCCGACGCGAGGTTCGATCGCCCGGAGCGGGGGAGCTGGCTTCACACCCCCCCTCCCCACCCGCGATGCGGGAGCAGATCGCCCCGACGCGGAGGGCCCCAACGCCGCCGGCTACGGGAGTCAAGATCATCCCGTCAACGGGGGCTCGAGTCTCACGACCGGGGAAGAACAAAAGGAAGAGACTTGAACTTTATTTCGCCTTCCATCATAGTGAGGAATGTGTAGGAGTCACTGTGGTGGATGTTCATGTTAAAATTTGTTTTTGTGAGTGATCTGTTACTTTTAATTGTATGACTGGCCTGGCAAATGAAATTCCTCGTATGTTGCAAAACATACTTGGCGAACACAGTGTGATTCTGATTCTGATTCTGATTCTGATTCTGTTTCTGATTCTGATTCTGATTCTGATTCTGATTCTGATTCTGATTCTGATTCTGATTCTGATTCTGATTCTGATTCTGATTCTGATCTGCGTAGGTGTCCTTCCACACCGTGGTTTGTGGGTTAATGAGCTTGGTATAAGTGTCAATTGTCTCTAGTATGTAGGATATTGTTAATGTGCGGGGATCGCTGGTCGGGGCGGACTTGGTGGGGCGAAGGGTCAGAATCCTCGCTGTATCTCTAAACTAAACTAAAACTAAACACGCCATTTTCCTTTGGTCTCCTCAGGACCCAGAGTCGGTAGTGTGTCTTTTGGATTTTGCTTTAACATGGATGGTCCACACTAAACCGTTGATCATTTCAGGCCAAATAACATTGAAGATCTCCATCAATTCCACTTCGGCTCCATTGATGGTGGTTGGGGCACGCTTCTGAGGTCAATAACTAGTTCGGGTGTCAGGGGTTCTGGGGAGAAGGCAGGAGAATGAGGTTACTGGAGAGAGATCGATAAGCCATGATTGACGTGCGGAGCAGACTTGGTGGGCCGAATGGCCTAATTCTGCTAATATCACTGATGACGTTATGACTAAAGATTTCGTTTCAGAACAACTGTTGCTATTCAATACCTTGTTCTTGCGTTTCTCTGTCCTTCTTGTACTCCGTCTCGCTATTGTCCATCATATCATCCATATTTATAGATGGGGTATAAACGAATGAGGTAATGAGGTATCACCGTATTTGGCCCTAAGTCGTGGGTATATGGGAGCATAATAGGGGACTGAGAACGCATACTTATGGGTCGACTCTATTGATAATTATCGTGGAGGAGGTGTTGTCACCTATCCTCACTGATCATGGTCCGTGGGTCGGAACGTCGATGAAACAGTGTCGGAGATGGGGCGGGGGGTGGGAGAGGGGATTGTGCTTCCTACTAGGTCCAGGAGATGGGGATGGGATTGGATGGTACTGCAGTATTGAAGGCGGAGCAATAGCCGATGACGCCGGAATACTTGTTGTGGAGATGTTACAAAGATGTGTATAGTGCCAGGGAGATGGCATCTTCTCTGGATCTACTGCGACGGTAGTGTTATTGGGCAACAGCAACTAATGCATCTAGCATAGTTTTCCGCAGCATCGGGATTAAAGTAGTCTTCTTAAAGCAGGTGGGGGCATAATAATTGAGTAGCGAAAGGGTAAAGATGCATTTAAACCATTTATATCATCAGGGAGGGTCCAATCGTTGCCATTAATACCGCCTGTCTTCACTTTGCAGCCGGTTTTGAGCAGGCAAGTCTTGCCACTGATATTTCTATCGTTCTCTCGAGACTGCTGCTTGGTCCACAATTCTCTGTTGACATCGGTAATGGCTCTGCTAAGGTCGTGGATATATTTCTTGTACCGCTCAGGATCTTTTGTCTTGAACGTTGCCGACTTAGACTTCACCTAGACTGGATATCCTGGTTTATCCGTGCTCTCCAATATGGAACACACTGTTGTATAATTTGATACACAGTCCTCATTACACTTGCTGATGAAGTCTGTGACATCAATCGCATATTCATCTAGGTTAGCCGCAGAATCCCTGAATATGGACCAGGCCACCGGCTCATGGCCGTCTGTTATATATATGGCCCATAGCCATATATTGCCCCTGTCCAGGAGCACACACGCGTCTCCATTCACACCCGTCCACACGTTCATATCCGCCCCGAGCGATGCGTGTCCATCGCTGCGTCGATTGACTTTTGCATATATATTTAATGTTGCGGGTTAGGGCGCTAATAACAATTAATTTATTCATTTCGCTATTGCTCTTCCTTCATCGTTGTCACGTCAACCAAGAGTGGGTGTGGCGGCGCCTAACGGCAGCGGCTCGACTACAGTCGTCCTTTTTTAAAATTTTTGTCTTGTTAAATGTATGTATTGAGTTTAGTTTTTTTATTATTATTTAGTTGTGTATATGTGGGGAGTGGAGGGGGGGATGTTGGGGAAACCGTTAATTTCTTCCCCGTTCGGGGACCTGACCTTTTCCCTGTCAGATCTCCGATGTCGTTGGGCTTAACATCGTGGAGCCTGCGGCGGCCTCCGACCGGGACCAACCTGGGGGCTCCAGTCGCGGTGCCTGCGGACCTGATATAGCGGAGCTGGCGGCTGCGGACCTGACATCGGAACGGGAAGAACTGTGGTTGCTGGCGGCTGCAACCCGACTCCGGAGTTTCGAAGGCTCCGGCTGCAGGCCCGGTGGACAGGAACATCGGGAGCTCCAGGTCCCTGGTGGGAGACCGCTTTTCGGAGCTCCCGCAACGGCAACTTCTCCCGCCGGAATCGCGGGGTTTAAACGACACGGAACCGGGCCTAACATCGCACGGCGTGGCTAAATGGCCACAGGACTTACCATCGCCCGCCAGGGGCTTTAACATCGGGAGCCCCAGTTCGCTTCAACGCTACAGTTGGACAGCTGGACCACGGGTGAAGAATAAAGGGAAGAAATAAGACTTTGCCTTCCATCACAGTGAGGAGGTGTTGGAGACTCACTGTGATGGATGTTTATGTAAACTGTGTTAAGTGTGGGTCTTGTTTTTTTTTGTAATGTAAAAAACTGTAGTAATGATATTTCGTTCAAGCCTAGGTTTGAATGACAATAAATAGCATTCCATCTATTCTATCTATCTATTATCAAGTTTCATCATACCATGTATGAACATAATCAAGCCACACAGTATACAACATGTAGTGCAAAGAGGAACATACTAGAATTCAGATGCCGTGTTGTAGCTAAAGTGCGGATTAAACAAGTCAATGAATTCAGAGATCGGATTTACAGTTACAGTTTATGAGGTCCGTCATTGGTCTGATAATATCGGGAAAAGATATATTCCTGGATGTTGTGGTACGTGATTTCAAGCCTTTGTGCTCTCTGACCGACGGTAGAGGGCAAGGAAGGAGTGGCCAGGGCGCGAGTGATCCTTGATCATGTTGGCTGCTGTTCAGAGGCAGTCTGAAGGGTAGATTGAGCAGATGGCGGTTGGTAGGGAGGAGGCAGACGTGACGTATGTGATGGACTGGACTATATCTTCAACTCCCTACAATTTCTTACAGTCTTCAACAAATGTGGTGGCAACCCAAACTGTGATGCTTCCCGATAGGTTGCTTCCTACGGCGCATCTGTCGGAATTGGTAAGACTCGTTGAATACATGCCGATTGTCCTTGGTTTTCTGAGGAGCTAGTGGCGTTTCCGGGTTTTCTTGGAAGTGGCGTCAGTGATTCAACCAAGACAAATTATTACTGTTATTTTCGCCGGAAGACTTAATGCTCTCTCTCGTATCTTATGCTCTTTGAGGAGATTTTCACTTGAACTGATGTAGCTGGTTAGATAGCAAGCGAGATAGTTAGATAGCAATCTGGCTCTCCAGATATATATTTAGCTATATATCTAGCTATATAGTTATCTAGCGAGCTATCTAACTATCTAACTACTACCGCTGGCTAGATATCTAGCTCTCTAACTAATCTAACAATCTAACTAACTATAGCCACGAGCTCTCTAGGTAACTAGTCAGCTATCCAGCCTTCTACCCATCGAGCCATCTAGCCATCTAAGCATCGAGATAGATAGATAGAAAGGTAGATAGCTAGCTATTTAGGTAGTTATCCTAGAGAGCTTGATAGTCAGTGAGCTCGATAGCTATACAGTGCTGTACACCTATCTAGTACTCCAGCCATCTAGCTATCAATCTAGGGTTCTAGCCGTCTGGCCGTCCATCCGGCTCGCCGTCCATCCATCCAGCAAGCAGGTTACTTAGCTATCTAGCTACCTAGATAGCCAGAAATCTAGCTATCTAGCTATGTAGCTATCTAGCTGCCCAGTTGTCTTGCTAGTTGGCTAGTTATCTAGCTATCTAACTTTCTAGCTATCTAACTTTCTAGCTATCTATCTGTCTAGCTATCTACACAGATATGTAACTATCTAGCTATCTATCCAGCTCTTTCGCTATTTCACTATCTATCTGTCTAGCTATCTACTAGATATGTAGCTATCTAGCTGGCTATCCAGCTATTTGCTACCTGTCTAACTAGCTACGTTGCTACCTAGCTATATTACTATATAGATATTTTGTTGATGAACCTGGATGATATAACGGTGTTAACGGCAGAGCTGTAGTCAAGGAACTGTGTACCTGTCGGGGTCTGATGTATGTGTCTCTCTTATCCAGGTGTTCCAGGGATGAGGGTGATGGCATCTCCCGTGAACCTGTTCTGGCGGTAGGCGAACTGCAGTGCCTCCAGGCCACGTGGTAGACATGATTTAATAGCCTCCTGAAACTATTCATGATGCTAGATGTCAAGGGCACAGTGCGGTTGTCCTTTGGGCCCGATATCTGGAAATTGGACACCAGATAATTATTGGATCAGAGCTTCAATGTTTGAGGAGCCAAGATCAGAACTTCGAGCAGCTCAAATGATTCTAAGGACCTTTATTGTCACATGTATCAATTAAGGTGCAGTGATATGCGATTTATCACACAGCTATACGCAACAAAAGCAACAATACACATATTACATAAACCTTAATATAAACATCCACCACAGCGGATTCACCACATTACTCACTGTGAAAGAAGGTAAACAAGTCCAATCTTCTTCCTCTTCATACTCCGCTGTCGGGTCAGTTAAACCTTCCGCAGTCGGGGCGATCAAAGCCCCGCAGCCGACGATCGAAGCCCCCGTCGGGGTGATCATAACTCCCGCGTCGAGGCGGTTGAAACCCCCCCCCCGCGGCATGGAGCTCCCAAGTCGGCCTCTTCTTACCAGAGACAGCGGGATCCACGATGTTAAAGTCCACAGTCCCCGTGGTTGGAGCTTCGATCCCCGGCAAAGCATCGCAAGTTCCGCGATGTTATAGTCCCGCAGACTCCCGTGGCTTGGAGCGCCGGATCGGTCTCCAGGAAAGGCCACCAACTCCACGGTGTCAGGGCACAGTGCGGACGGAGATACGAATAATCGCATCTCCGTCGAACTAAGAGATTGAATACAAGTTCACCCCCCCACACACACACAACCCCACACAAAACAAAACAAGGAAGACTAAAACATACTTTTTAACATTAAAAATAACAAAAAAGAAGAAAGGACAGACAGCCTGTTGGCGAGGCAGCCACTACTGGTGCCTAGGGCAGTTCGCGGATAATATTGAAAGTAACCCCACCACTCGATGTCCTCGAGTTTGAACTGATACTGTCTATCTATATATGGTATATATGATGTGTTTGGATAGCATGCAACATATCGTTTTCACTTGTACTCGTGTAACAATAACAAACTTAAACCTGAAGCTCAAACCTAAAAAGCCTCTCATCTTAAAAGTCTACAACATCGCGATCCCAGGGGGATATTTCATGGCTTATTGTTCCATTGTTCCAGTTATACACATGCACATTTAAATAACATTTTGACACACATTCTTTGTTTTGTGCTTTTTTACAGAACTCGAATTGTCCAACTGCGCTTGTCCAATTGGACGGAGAACTGAATTATACAATGTGAATTGAACTAAGGTTATTGATTCTCATAAATACACGGAGAATTCAGGGTTTGACGGGAATAACCAACAATATTCAGCACGATATACTATATAATACACTATACTCTGCATTATGTATCTTCCTCCACGCTCCAACTACAGGACTTTAATTGATGTATCGATGTATGGCATATCTGGACTGAATAGATAGCGTGCAAAGCCACGCTTTCCACTGCATCTAGGAACATGTGACAATAATAGACCAGCCTCACGTTACCTGATCTAATGATCTGATATAAGTAACAACCATGAACAGAGCGGGATGTTCGTACTACGATGGCTCTAAGAATGTCCATGTAACGGAAACAGTATTGATTAAACAAGTGAAGGTGTTGAATGGCGGTTAACTACAAATGAACTGTTGGACAAATGTGAAGACAAGGAGACGGCTGGAAGAAGACAGTAAAACACCCGATACCGTATCGTGGACCGTATTAATTGCCGGGCATTTGCAATACAACATAAAACATAATATACTCAGCAGACTCAGAAAACTCAAATGTAATGTCAGAAGTAAATTATCTTACCTAAGTTTGTCCCTTATACCCAGCACCATCTTTGTGTCAAGTTGTCACTTCAGGTTCCTTGCAAACTTGCCCCTCTCACCTTAACCCTATGATATCTGATTTGTGATTCTACATCCTGGATAAAAGACTGCATTCATCCTAATTATTCGTCTCACGATTTTACACACCTTTATATCATCACCCCTCAGCTTCCTTTGCCCCAGTGAATAAAGTCCTCACCACTCCCTACACCTGGGACACACAAGGACATGGCAGTACTGCCCAGCTATAACTACTGACGGTGATACCACATGTGGAGAAACATGCAGAGACTGGACCTAGAGTCATAGTCACACGGCAGAGAAACAGACCCAGCAACTCTCTGTGTCCATGCTACCCAATTACTGAATCACATTTACTAGCAATTGGTCCACAGAATATTATGCCCTGTCTCTCTCTTTTAATGAAGGTGATACTTACCTTTGAAGCGGTGTAGAGTACAAGTCGAGATTTATCCAGAGCATAAAGTAGCTGTGAGACGATCACCAATTAATCAGATCCTCTACTGTGTACAGTTGCTAAGACCAACAAGTGAATTTATTGACATTGATTTGTGGGACTGCGACGCCCTGACAGGATAGATCTTCAATGCAATAAACAACGGGTATAAGGATGATTACGTTGGGATCAGAAGATCAGATTATGAATTCACCTTGGAGTGACTGAGATGAGATGTAATTTACTCTCTGATATATCTGCATGGAGAGTACCCTCTCCTCCAGAAAACGACGATGTCCATTTGTTAAATACATACAAGCGAAGTTCCTTGTGGACAAGAGGGAACTGAAGACTAATGTGACCAGCTATGGAAATGAACTTGATTCCAGGATCAGTTTGATAATTAATTGTCTGAACAGGCCTGAGCTTGGCATTGTGCGTGTGGCCGTGTGTACCTGTGTCCATGGCCTAGGAATGTGCTCCGCCCTCTGCCACTGCGTTTTCGGCTCTGTGGCCCACGGACCTGAGTCAGTGACGATAGGTGACAATATATCCTCCATAATAACTCTCAACACCGGCGCCCTGCAAGGATGATTTCTCGGTCCCTGCGATTCTCTCTTTACACTCTCCATTGTTCTCTGACGACAACCCTGTGATGGGCCGAATCAGGGACAATGATGAGGTGGAGTTCAGGGAAGAGATAGTGAACCTACTCACATTGTGTCAGAACAATAGCCTCTCCATCATCATCGTCAAGACGAAGGGGCTAGTTATTAATTCCTGGAAGCAAGGTGGAGTACATGCGTAAATCAGGATTAGTGGCGCGGAAGTGGAAATAGTTGAGGCTCAAATTGTTTGGAGTTAATATTAACACCGATGTGTCCGGGATGAACCACACAGTTCAGACAACCAAGATGGACCACTCGACTTCCGGAGGAGACTGACAAAACCTCTACAAACATCTCCAGATGTGCCGTTGAAAGCATAAGGTCAGGATGTATCACAGCCTGGTTTGGAAATAGATCTAGCCAAGACGGCAAGATATTGCAGAGATATTTTATATTGTGTCCATGTAGGGTGTGACGGGTCTGAGTGGATAGCATGCAAAACCAGGCTTTTCACTGTGACTACGTACATGCGACAATAATACATCTAGCCGAACCCAGACAAATCTAATGATTGGAGATAAGTAACAACTGTGATCAGAGCGTGAATATAAGTACAATGATGGGGTCAAAGATTACCCACGTGACACAGCCGGTGTTTATATACAAGAGAAGTTGATGCATCCTTGTTAACCGCAAATGAACAGTTCGACACATGCGTGAGAAGATGAGGTGTGGGGGTAGGAGACAGAATAGAGTAAAATACTGATACTGTATTGCGGACCGCAGTTATTGCCGGGCATCGGAAATAAAATAGGACAAAAGGATAAACCCAGAAGATTCAGAAGATGCAGGAAACATGAACGCAGGAAACATGTTCCCGATGTTGAGGGGGTCCAGAACCAGGGGCCACAGTTTAAGAATAAGGAGTAAGCCATATAGAACGGAGACGAGGAAACACTTTTTCTCACAGACAGTGGTGAGTCTGCGGAATTATCTGCCTCAGAGGGCGGTGGAGGCCGGTTCTCTGGATGCTTTCAAGAGAGAGCGAGATAGCGCTTAAAAATAGCGGAGTCAGGGGATATGGGGAGAAGGCAGGAACGGGGTACTGATTGGGGAAGATCAGCCATGATCATATTGAATGGCGGTGCTGGCTCGAAGGGCCGAATGGCCTACTCCTGCACCTATTGTCTATTGTCTATTGTCTAAGACTTCCGCTTGAGAGGACAACGTATCTAATGTCTGAAATGAATGAGCTTATCAAAGCTCCGATCTAGTCTAAACAAATGCACGCTGTGTTAAGGGCCTGTCCCACTTGCATGCGATTGCATGCGTCTGGCGCGACCAAACGTGGTCGCTTGAGGCGTACGGGCCACGTGGGGCCGGTCCCACTTCGAAGCGCGGAAACGTATGGTGTTGTGCGGGGCTGGGCTCCGAAAATCCTGCACTGTCCGACTTTCAGGACTTTCATGTGAAGAAAGACTGGATAGACTTGGCTTATACTCGCTAGAATTTAGGAGATTGAGAGGGGATCTTATAGAAACGTGCAAAATTCTTATGGGGTTGGGACAGGCTAGATGCAGGAAGATTGTTCCCGATGTTGGGGAAGTCCAGGACAAGGGGTCACAGCTTAAGGATGAGGGGGAAATCCTTTAAGACCGAGATGAGGAAAAACTTTTTCACACAGAGAGTGGTGAATCTCTGGAACTCTCTGCCACAGAGGGTAGTTGAGGCCAGTTCATTGGCTATATTTAAGAGGGAGTTAGATGTGGCCCTTGCGGCTAAAGGGATCAGGGGGTATGGAGAGAAGGCAGGTACGGGATACTGAGTTGGATGATCAGCCATGATCATATTGAATGGCGGTGCAGGCTCGAAGGGCCGAATGGCCTACTCCGGCACATATTTTCTATGTATATATGTATCTATGCTCTGTTTAAATAATTTACCGCTCAGGTTCCGATTCAATCACTCACCCCTCACATTGAAACATGTCCCCTGATTTAATCCCTGACTCTGGCTGAAAATCTGTACATATACCCTATCTATTCCTCTCATGATCTTGTACGCCTCTATAATAGCACCCCTCATCCTCCTGCGCTCCAATAAATAAAGTCCAAGCCTCCTCAACCTCTCCACATAGCTCAGGCACTCGAGTATCTTTCTACATCTTAGTCAACCTCTTCTGTACCCTTCCCAGCTTAACACCATCTTTCCTACAACAGGATGACCAAAACTGAACAAAATACTCTGTGAGGCCTCACCAATGTCTTCTCGAACTGTAATATGACCTCCCAACATCTATATTTAACACTGATTGATGAAGGCCAATGTGCCAAATGCCTTGACCACAATTTCTACATGTGTCGCCACTTTCAAGGAGCTATGTACCTGCACTGCTGGATTCCTCTCCACTGCAACACTCACCAGAGCCCTGCAATTCACTCTACAAGTCATGCGCTGGTGTGACTTCCGAAAATGCAAAGCTTCACTATTCTCTATATTCAACGCCATCAACAATTGCTCAACCTACCTGTTCATCTGATCAAGGTCCTGCTTTTATTCTGAACAACTATCATCGCTATCTACCATATCACCACCCTTAGTGACACCTGCAAACTTCCAAATTCTACTTTGTATTTCCTCATCCAAATCATTGATATAGATGACAAACAGCACCGAAACATGAAGTGTGTAAGAATCACAGAATAATAGAAAATAGGTGCAGGAGTAGGTTGTTCGGCCCTTCGAGCCAGCACCGCCATTCAATATGATCATGTTTGATCATCCAAAATCAGTAGCCCATTCCGGCTTTCTCCCCATATCCTTTGATTCCTTTAACCCTAAGATCTTCCTCATTGGAGACATGCTGAATTTCCTCAGGTTCCTGTTGTTGTGCTTTATTGGCTGTCGTTTCAATATGATCGGTCCATGACAAGTCATTGGTAATATTCATGCCAAGCTATTTCAAGTTCACAACCATTTCCACTTTGGCCCCATTGATGCAGATTGAGGCAGGGTACTCTATCAAGATTCCTGAACACAATAACTAGCTCCTTCGTGTTGCTGGCATTGAGTGAGAGAGTGATCTCCTGACACCCACCGTGTTGCTAAGCTCCCCGTCTTCCCCTTGTGTTCCGTCTAGTTCTTGTTCATCATCCGCCCACCACAGAGTTGTCACCTGCAGACTTGTAGATGTGGTTAAAGCCGAATTTGGGCGCACAGTCCTGAGTGTATCGTGAGGACAGTAGGGGACTGCATCCAAGCCAGTTGCTCTCCACAGATTCACTCTCAGGATGGCCGATCTTACGCCTGTGGCAGTAACCGTTGGTACAGGTGAACCCGAGACTGAGGGAGCGGGAGACATTCCTCCAGACATTCTGTTCTAAGCGGGCGGAGAATGCGGGAATCCGTCTCATTGCCTCGTGTCTCCGGCTTGGTCCGGAATTCCCTCTTGGCATCCTTAATGGCTCTTCGACGGCCATTGATAAATTTCCTGTGCCGCACGGCATAGTTTGACTTTAACGCTGTAGACTTGGTTCGGCACGTTGGCGCAGCGGTAGAGTTGATGCCTTACAGCGCCAGGGACCCGGGTTCAATCCTGACCATGGATGCTGTCCGTGCGGAGTTTGTACATTCTCCCCGTGACCTGCGTGAGGTTTCTCCGTGCGCCCCGGTTTCCTCCCACACTCCAAAGGCGTACAGGTTTTTAAGTTAAATGGTTTCATATCATTGTAAATTGTCCCCAGTGTACATTGGATAATGTTAATGTACGGGGATCGCAGGTCAGCGCTAACTCTCTGGGCCGAAGGGCCTGTTTCCGGGCTGTATCTCTGAACTAAAGGAAACTTGGGCTTCACCTGGGAGTGGAGCTCACGGTTCACCCATGGTTTCCGTTTGGTGAATAAACGTATCGCATTATATGGTCCACAGTCCTGTCCATACTTGCTGATGGAGTCAGTGACAGCGATGGTATATACATCCAGCTTAGTTGCAGCGTCCATGACTATAGATGTGATGTGGTAGCAAAAACAGGAAGGCAGATTCCTATCTAAATAGCGTCAAGTTGGGAAAAGGGGAAGTACAACTGGATCTGGGGGTCCTTGTACTCCAGTCTATGAAAGTAAGAATGCAGGTACAGCAGGCAGTGAAGAAAGTGAATGGCATGTTGGCCTTTATAACAAGAGGAATCGAATATAGGAGCAAAGAGGTCCTTCTACAGTTGTACAGAGCCCCAGTGAGACCACACCTGGAGTATTGTGTGCAGGGTTGGTCCCCTAATTTGAGGAAGGACATTATTGCTATTGAGGGAGTGCAGCGTAGGTTTACAAGGTTAATTCCCGGGATGGCGGGACTGTCATATGCTGAGAGAATGGAGCAGCTGGGCTTGTACACTCTGGAGTTTAGAAGGATGAAAGGGCATCTTATTGAAACATGTAAGATTGTTAAGGGTTTGGACACGCTAGAGGCAGGAAACATGTTCCCGATGTTGGGGAGTCCAGAACCAGGGGCCACAGTTTAAGAATAAGGGGTAAGCCATTTAGAACGGAGACCAGGAAACACTTTTTCTCACAGAGAGTGGTGAGTCTGTGGAATTCTCTGCCTCAGAGGGCGGAGGAGGCGGGTTCTCTGGATGCTTTCAAGAGAAAGCTAGATAGGGCTCTTAAAAATTGCGGAGTCAGGGGATATGTGGTGAAGGAAGGAACGGGGTATTGATTGTGGATGATGAGCCATGATCACATTGAATGGCGGTGCTGGCTCGAGGGGCCGAATGGCCTACTCCTGCACCTACTGTCTATTGTCTATTGTCTATATATACCAGTCCACCGACCCAACACTGTCAATGATTCAATTGTACTTTATTGTCACATACACTTTGGTACGGTGACATTCTTGCTTTCCATATAATCCTTAAAGTCAAACTCTAGACAAGCACAAGGATAGATCAGTACAAATGTGCAACGATTTCAAGGGAAGTGTCAAGGGATATGGGGAACAAGCTGGAACTGCGGACTGGTTTTTGATGATCAGCCATGGTCATATTGAATAGCGGTACTGGCTCGAAGGGCCGAAGGGCCCATTCCTGCACCTATTTTCTATGTTTCTACGATTGTAGTGTAAGTATACTAGACTTCACCGAGGCTTGCACAAATAGTCGCCACGCTTCTGCCGCCAACGTGTATTTAAATGTTCAAAGTTATTTTTGGTAGAGTGTTTTATCTTGGCCTTAACGGCCCGTGGTCCTGGCTGCGGCACTCGGACTGTGTTGTAGGTGTTGAACTGGCCTGTGTCCTTGTGTGTATTAACCAGCGTCTGTAGTTCTTTGTTCCCAGCATGTGTTTACGTGCTGTGCTGTTCCCTGCTCCCTTTGTTCTGCAGCTCCCTGTATAACTCGCTCTGTTCTGAGCCCAGGTGTATCCGCGCCCGCCCCCAACGCTCTAGCTGAGACGGCGGTTGCCAATAGAGACGGGGGCAGGTTAGTGGGAGGGTCGCTGCAGGTTTCCTTTGTGTGGAAATCAGGCTGCGGTGTTGTTTACCTGCTGCTACAAGTCCCGCCCAAAGCAGCGATTGTCATTGAAACTGCGGCACACTGATTCACAGTCCGAGCGGTGACAATTTGTCCGCGACTTATTGCCCAGTGTGTGGGCAGTGATGGTTTGTGGAGATGCCCCACTGGATAAACTTGTGTCCGTTGTATTGCTGTTGCTCCGGAACTCACAGACTGAATCTCTTTGTTCTCCCCTCAGTGGCCGACGTCTGGGCGCCGGGGACTCGGGCTAGAAGGCGACAATGTTGATCCGCTATCACTTGTATCATCTTAGAAACATAGAAACATAGAAATTAGGTGCAGGAGTAGGCCATTCGGCCCTTCGAGCCTGCACCGCCATTCAATATGATCATGGCTGATCATCCAACTCAGTATCCTGTACCTGCCTTCTCTCCATACCCTCTGATCCCTTTAGCCACAAGGGCCACATCTAGCTCCCTCTTAAATATAGCCAATGAACTGGCCTCGACTACCCTCTGTGGCAGAGAGTTCCAGAGATTCACCACTCTCTGTGTGAAAAAAGTTCTTCTCATCTCGGTTTTAAAGGATTTCCCCCTTATCCTTAAGCTGTGACCCCTTGTCCTGGACTTCCCCAACATCGGGAGCAATCTTCCTGCATCTAGCCTGTCCAACCCCTTAAGAATTTTGTAAGTTTCTATAAGATCCCCTCTCAATCTCCTAAATTCTAGAGAGTATAAACCAAGTCTATCCAGTCTTTCTTCATAAGACAGTCCTGACATCCCAGGAATCAGTCTGGTGAACCTTCTCTGCACTCCCTCTATGGCAATAATGTCCTTCCTCAGATTTGGAGACCAAAACTGTACGCAATACTCCAGGTGTGGTCTCACCAAGACCCTGTACAACTGCAGTAGAACCTCCCTGCTCCTATACTCAAATCCTTTTGCTATGAAAGCTAACATACCATTCGCTTTCTTCACTGCCTGCTGCACCTGCATGCCTACTTTCAATGACTGGTGTACCATGACACCCAGGTCTCGCTGCATCTCCCCTTTTCCTAGTCGGCCACCATTTAGAAAATAGTCTGCTTTCCTGTTTTTGCCACCAAAATGGATAACCTCACATTTATCCACATTATACTGCATCTGCCAAACATTTGCCCACTCACCCAGCCTATCCAAGTCACCTTGCAGTCTCCTAGCATCCTCCTCACAGCTAACACTGCCCCCCAGCTTAGTGTCATCCGCAAACTTGGAGATATTGCCTTCAATTCCCTCATCCAGGTCATTAATATATATTGTAAATAGCTGGGGTCCCAGCACTGAGCCTTGCGGTACCCCACTAGTCACTGCCTGCCATTGTGAAAAGGACCCGTTTACTCCTACTCTTTGCTTCCTGTTTGCCAGCCAGTTCTCTATCCACATCAATACTGAACCCCCTTGGACGAATCTCACTGCGATTTCCCTGAAGATTTTATTTCAAATTCATAATTTTTGCTGGCGATTGGACGATGGTTCCGTTGCCTCGGCTGATGGATCCTTGGTGTGCTGAGGGTCTGAGTCTTGGACTACAGGAGATACCTGGAATCCCATGTCATTCTCCCTGGAATACTTGGTCGGACAACTGAAGCAGAAATGCGTTTGTTTGAGGTAAGGGTTTGAACGGGAACAAAGGCGGGTAGTTGGTGGTTGGATGCAGAGACAGTAGATGAGCAAATGTTGCTTTTATTTGTGTCGGGAGGTACCGCTGATGCTGGTTTAAACCGAAGGCAAGCACTAAAATTTGGAATAGCTCAGCCGGTTAGGCAGCATCTCTGGGGAAATCTCTGGTGATATTTAGCGTTGGACCCTTCTTCAGACTGAGCGTCAGGGGTGTGGCGAACAAGACGGAAAGGCGGTAAGAGGAAAAATGATGTAATCGAGAAACCTGCGATAATCAAGGAAATAGCACCCTCTCCCTCTGACCCACCCTCTCCTGCTTCCTCCTCCCCTCCCTCTGCCCTTCCTTCCTCCCTCTCCTACGTCCCTCTACCCCCTCCCACTCATCTCCCTCTGCCCCTCCCTCTACCAATGCCACTGCCTCTCCCACTGCACTTCCCCTCTCCCCCTCCCTCTCACCCCTCCTCCCCCTCTGCCCTCCCCTCTCCCTCTACCTATGCCCCCCTCTCCCGCTCCTACTTCCCCCTCTCCCTCTGCCCATCCCTCTCCCCCTCCCCCTCCCTCTCCCTCTCCCCTCCCCCCTCCCCCCCCTCCCTCCCCCCTCCCCCACCCTCTGCCTCTCCCCTTCCTTCTCCCCCTCCCTCAACCCCTTCCTCTCCCTCTGCCCCTCCCTCTACCCCTCAGCCCCTCCCCATCCCTCTTCCCCTCCCCTCTCCCTCCCTCACCCCCTTCCTCTCCCTCCCTCTCACTCTGCCCCTCCCTCTACCCCTCTGCCCCTCCTTCTCCCCTCCCTCTTCCCCTCCCTCTCCCCCTCCCTCTGCCCCTCCCTCTGCCTCTCCCTCTCATCCTCCCTCTTCCCCTCTCACTCCCTCTCCCTCCCTCTCCCACTCCCTCTCCCCCTCTGACCCTCCCTCTCCCCCTCCCTCTCCCTCTACCCCTCTGCCCCTCCCTCACCCCCTCCCTCTGCCCCTCGCTCTCACTCTGCCCCTCCTCCTACCCCTATGCCCCTCCTTCTTCTCCTCCCTCTGCCCCTCCCTCTCCCCCTCCCTCTGTCCTTCCCTCCCTCTGCCCCCCTCCACCCCCCGCTTCCACAATCCTTCCCTCTGCTCCATCCTCCCGCCCCCTGTTCCCTTTCGGTTCTCCCTCTCCGTTACCCCCTCTCCCTACTCCTCCACCCCTCCCACTCCCTGTCCTCTACCACACTCACTCACCCTCTCATTCCCTCCCACCATACTTCTCCCCCCTCGACTGCACCTCCCGCTATCCCCCGCTTTTCCTTTATTTTTCTCCCTCTGCCCCTCCCCCGCCACTCCCTCTGGCGCTTCCACTTACTATCCCACCTCCCATTCCTCCCATCCCCTTCTCTCTAACCCCCTTCCTCCCCGCATCCCCCTCCTCGTCCCCTCGCCTGCCGCTACGCCACTCCCCTTCCTCTCCCCTTACCTCTCCATCTTCACCCCCATCATCTCCCCTTCCATTCCCGCCCTTTCCTACACCCTCTGTCTACCCATCCCTCCCACGCCACTCCCTCTGGCGCTCCCTTTGACTATCCACCTCCCCTTCCTCTCCCCTCCATGACCCTTCCATTCCTCTCCCCCCTCCCCATTCCTCCCCTCTCCCCATATCCCCCCCTCCCCTTCCTCTTCCCATCCCCTTCCTTCCCATTCTCGCTTTCCTACTCTGCCCTCTCCCCCTTCCTCTCCTCCCTTCTGCTTCCCCTTCCACACCCCTCCCCCTTTCTCACCCCCTCCTCCTTATCTCCATCTCACTCCCCTGTCTCCTTGCCCTTCATTATCTTCCTCCCCTCCCCCCCCTCCCCTCCCCTCCCCTCCAGTTCCACCCCTCTCTCGCCCATCTCCACCTCCCTGCCTTCCTCATTCCCTCTTGCACCCTTATTCCCCTCCTCCCCTTCTTCAACTTCCCCCTCTCCCTCCCCACTCTCACCCTCTTCCCCCCGCCCACCCCTTTCCCCACTTCACCCACCCTCCCCTTCCTCACCCCTTCCTCATCCCCACCATTTTCCTCCTCGCCACCCCTTCCTCTCACCCCATCGACCTTCCTCTCACCTCCCCTTCATCTCGCCCCTCCATCTCCCTTTCCCCATTCTCCCCCCTCCCCCTCCCCTTTCCCTTCCCATCTTCCCCCCCTCTCGCCCTTCATCTCCCGGCCCCTCACCTTCCTCAGCCCCCCCCAGCACCTCCAGCCTCCCTCCCCCACCACCTCACACCTTCCCCTTGCTCCCCTCCCTCTTCCCCATCCTCACCCCCTCCCACTCCCCTTCTTTCCCCCTCACTCACTCCCCCTCCCTTCGCCCTCCCTCGCCCATCGCTCCCCCTCCCACTCCACCATTTCATGTTCCCCTTCCCTCCCTCTTCTCCCCTTCTACTCCTTCCACACCCTTCCTCAACTTCCTCCCCCTCCCACTTTTACCTCTTCCCCTTTCCTCTCCCCCTTCGCTTTCCTCTACCCACCCCTCTTCCTCTTCCGCTTCCACTCCCATTCCTTTATTCCTACCTCTACCCCTTCGTCCTTCCTCCTCACCCCACTCCTCTCCCACCTCCTCTATCGCTTCCTCTCCCCCCTCCTCTCCGCCTCCTCTCCCCACTCATTTCCCACCTCCTCTCTCCCTTCCTCCCTCCCCCTCCTCCCCCCCTCCTCTCCCCCTCTCCTCCCTCCTCTCCCCCCTCCTCCTCCGACTCCTCTCCCCCTCCTTACCCCCCCCTCCATTCCCCATCCTCTCCCCCTCCATTCCCATCCTGTCCCCCCTCCTAACCTCCCTCCTAACCCCCCCTCCTCTCCGCCTCCTCTTCCCCCTCCTCTCCCGTCCTCACCCCCTCCATTCCCCTCCGCCTCCCTCCTCTCCCCATCCTCTGCCCCCCTCCTAACCCCCCACCTCTCCACCCTCCATTCCCCTCCGCTTCCCCTGCTCATACCCCTCCTCACCCCGCTCCTCTCCCCCCTCGTTTCCCCCCTCCTCTGCCCCTTCCTCTCCCCTCCCCCTTCCTCCTCTATCACCTTCTCCCCCCATCCTCTCCCCTCTCCCTCCCTCCTCTATCACCTTCTCTCCCCATCCTCTCTCCCACCTCTCCTGCCTCCTCTCCCCCTCCTCACTCCTTCCTCTCCCGCTCCTCTCCCCCTCCTCATCCCCCTTCTCTCCTCCTCCTCACCCCCTCCTCTCCCTTCCTCATCCCCATCCTCTCCCCCTCCTCATCCCCCTCCTAACACCCTCCTCTCCCCCCTCCATTCCCATCCTCCTCTCCCCCCTCCATTCCCCTCCTCCTCTCCCCACTCCTCTCCCCCCTTCCTCTGCCCCTTCCTGTTCCCCCTTTACTCCCTCTCCTCTACCACCCTCTCTCCACACACTCTCCCCCTCCGCTCCCCCTTCCTCTCCCCGCGTTTCCCTAGCTCTCCCCTTCCCCATCACCCCCACGCTCGACCCCACCTTTTCCCCTTCCTCTCCCCCTTCCACTCTCCCTTCAATTTTCTCTCCCCATCCCCTGCCCCTCCCCATTTTTATCCTTCCTCTCCCCTCCCAATTCCTCCCTCTTATCCTCTTCCTAAAGCCCCCTTCATCTTCCACCCCTCTCTTTCCCTCCACCACTCTCTTTACCTACAACTTCATTTTCCTTGCTTATACCCCCTCACCACCATCTTCTCTCACCCACCCCCTCTGCTCCCCCCCACTTCACATCTCCACGTCCTATTCCCCATCACACCCGTCCCACCCCTGCCACTCCCACTCCCCTCCCCCTCCTCTCCGCCACCTCTCCCCACTCATCTCCCACCTCCTCTCTCCCTTCCTCCCTCCCCCTCCTCTCGCCTTCGTCTCTCACACATCTCCCCTTCCTCTCTCCCATCCTCTCCCCATCCTCTCTCCCTCCTCTCCCATCCACTCCCCTCCCCTCCCCCTCCTCTCCCCCTCCTCTCCCCTTTCCTCTCTCACACATCTCCCCCTTCCTCTCTCCCCCTCCTCTCCCCCTCCGCTCTCTCTCCTCCTCCTCCTCTATCTCTCCCCTTCCTCTCTCCCCCTCTCTCGCCCTCTCTCCCTCCTCACCCCCACTCTGCCCTTCCCTCTCTCCCTTCCTCCCCCCTCCTCTAACCACCCTCTCTCCCCTCCTCTCTCCCCCTCCCTTCCCCTCACTCCCTCCTCTCTGCCCCTCCTCTCTGCCCCTCCTCTCTCCGCCTCCTCTAACCCCCCTCTCACCCCCTCCCGCCCACTCTCTCCCCCTCACTCCCTCCTCTCTGCCCCATCTCTCTCCCCCTGCTCTCTCCCCCTCCTCCGTCCCCCTCCTCCGTCCCCCTCCTCACCCCCCTCTCCACCTCCTCTCTCCCCTCCTCTCTCGACCCCTCTCCCCCCACTCCACCTCCTCTCTCCCTCCTCTCTCCACTTCCTCCCCCTCTCACCCCCCTCTCGTCCCCCTCGCTCCCTGCTCTCACCCCTCTCTCCCTCCTCTCTCCTCCCTCTCTCCCTCCATTCTTCCCTCCTCTCACCCCCTCCTCTCTGCCCCTCTCTCCCCACCTCACCCTTCCACTCCCTGCCTCTCTCCCTCCTCACTCCATTCCTCTCCCCTATGCTACCACCCCATCTCCCCTATACACCTTTTCTCCCTCAATCGCACCTCCTTCCTCATCCCACTCGCCCGTCATCTCCCTCTCATTCCTCACCACCTCTGACCTTCCCTCACCCTCTCTTTCCCCTTTCACCTCCCTGCACTCACCTAATATTGCTGCCTCCACCTCTGCACCCCTCACCGCTCGTTCCCTCTGTCCCCCTTCCCCCTTACCCTTCCCACCCCCCTCACACTCCCGTTCACCATCTTACTCCCTCCACTACCTTTCCCTCACCCCTCCCTCCATCCATCCCTCATCATTCTCTCTGATGCTCCCATTGACTGTCGCCCTCCTTTCCCCTCATTCCACTTCCTCTCCCCCTTCCCCCTTCCTCCCCATCCCGCATCCTCTCCCCACCACCTCCTCTCCTTCCTCTCACTCTCCCCCTCCCCCCTCCTCTCGCCACTCCTCTCCCCACTCCTCACCCCCCTCCTCTCCCTCCGCCAATCCGCCCCTCCTCTCTCTCCTCCTCTCCCTCCTCCTCTCCCTCCTCCTCTCTCCCCCTCCTCTCCCCTCTCACCCTCCTATCCCCCCTCCTCTCCCCTCTCACGCCCTGCTCTCCCCCTCCTCACCCGCTCCTCTTCCCCTCCTCTCCCCCCTCCTCTCCCCACTCCTCTCCCCACTCCTCGCCCCCCACCTCTCCCCCTCCTCTACCCCCTCCTCTCCCCCTCATCTCCCCTCCTCCTCTTCCACCTCCTCTCCCCCTCCTCTCACCCTCCTATCCCCCCTCCTCTCGCCCCTCCTCTCACGCCCTGCTCTCCCCCTCCTCTCCGCCTCCTCTTCCCCCTCCTCTCCCCCCTCTACTACCCCTCTTCTCCCCTCCTCTCCTCCCCTCCTTATCTCGCTCCATTCCCCTCCTCTCCCAACTCCTCATCCCCCCTCCACTTCCCCTCCATTCCCCTCCTCTCCCTCCTCCTCTCCCTCCTCCTCTCCCCCCATCCTCTCCCCCTCTCACCCTCCTATCCCCCCCTCCTCTCCCCTCTCACGCCCTGCTCTCCCCCTCCTCAGCCCCCCTCCTCTCCTCCTCCTCTCCCCACTCCTCTCCCCCTTCCTCTCCACCCCTCCTCTCCCCCTCCAACCCCTCCTCATCCCCCTCCTCTACCCACTCCTCTCCCGCCTCAATTCCCCTCCTCTCCCCACTCCACCCCCCCTCCTCTTCCTCCCTCCTCCCCCCTCCTCTCCCCCCCCTCCATACCCCCCTCTCCTCCCTCCTCTCCCACCTCCTTCC
Organism: Malacoraja senta; assembly: GCA_038087875.1. Lineage (NCBI taxonomy): Eukaryota > Metazoa > Chordata > Chondrichthyes > Rajiformes > Rajidae > Malacoraja > Malacoraja senta. Next base: position 267,145 of record JAXLNO010005028.1, read on the forward strand.
CCCTCCTTACCCCCCCTCACCGCCTCCTCTCCCCATCCTCTCCCCCCTCCATTCCCCTCCCCCCTCCTCTGCCCCCTCCTCTCCCCCCCTCCATACACCCCTCTCCTCCCTCCTCTCCCCCCTCCTCCTCCCCCACTCCTCTCCCCCTCCTTATCCCCCCTCCATTCCCCATCCTCTCCCCCCTCCATTCCCGTCCTGTCCCCCCTCCTAACCTCCCTCCTAACCCCCCTCCTCTCCGCCTCCTCTTCCCCCTCCTCTCCCGTCCTCATCCCCTCCATTCCCCTCCGCCTCCCTCCTCTCCCCATCCTCTGCCCCCTCCTAACCCCCCACCTCTCCACCCTCCATTCCCCTCCGCTTCCCCTGCTCTTACCCCTCCTCACCCCGCTCCTCCCCCCTCGTTTCCCCCTCCTCTGCTCCTTCCTCTCCCCTCCCCTTCCTCCTCTATCACCTGCTCCCCCCATCCTCTCCCCTCTCCCTCCCTCCTCTATCACCTTCTCTCCACATCCTCTCCCCCGCCTCTCCCGCCTCCTCTCCCCCTCCTCTCTCCTCTCCCCCTCCTCTCTCCTTCCTCTCCCCCTCCTCTCCCCTTCCTCATCCCCCTCCTCTCCCCCTCCTCATTCCCTCCTAACACTTCACTCCCCCTCCTCTACCACCCTCTCTCCACACACTCTCCCCCTCCCGCTCCCCCTTCCTCTCCCCGCGTTTCCCTAGCTCTCCCCTTCCCCATCACCCCCATGCTCGACCCCACCTTTTCCCCTTCCTCTCCCCCTTCCACTCTCCCTTCAATTTTCTCTCCCCATCCCCTGCCCCTTCCCATTCTTATCCTTCCTTTCCCCTCCCAATTCCTCCCTCTTATCCTCCTTCCTAAAGCCCCCTTCATCTTCCACCCCTCTCTTTCCCTACAACTTCATTTTCCTCGCATATACCCCTCACCACCATCTTCTCTCACCCACCCCCTCTGCTCCTCCCCCTTCACTTCTCCACGACCTATTCCCCATCACTCCTGTCCCACCCCTGCCACTCCCACTCCCCACCGTCTCCCTCCTTCCCCTCTCCTCCCTCTCCCTTCCCCATTCTCACCCCTCCTCCACCCCGCCCCTTCCTCTCATCCTCCCTCTCCCAATCCCTCCTGCACCCTCCCACTCACATTCCCTCCCTCACCTCACTCCCCCTCCCACTTCCTCTCCCTTTTTCTACACATTACCCCTTCCTCTCCATCTTCTGCCTCTTCTCCCTCCCCTTCCTCTCCCTCCTCGCCCTTCCTCACCTTACCCCCTCCATCTGCACTGCCCTCCATCACCCTGCCCTTCCCCTTCCCCCCTTCACCCCTCGCCATCCCCTCCCCTCCTCCTACCATTCCCCCCTCACCCTCCCTTCTCCCTCCCCTCCCTCCTCCCCATCCCCTTCATTCTCCCTCTCCCCCTCCCCCCTCCGCCTCCCCATCAGCCCATCGCCTCCCCCCTCCCATTCCCCCTCCCCATCCCCCTCACATTCGCCCTTGCCATCCCCCTCCCGTTCACGCACCACCTCCCCTCCCCTCCCCCCTTGCCTCCCCCGTCTCCCTCCCACTCCCCCTTCCCCTCCCGTCCCCCCTCCCCCTCACCTTGCCCCCCGCCTGTTCCCCTCCCCATCCCCCTCCCCCTCTCTCCCCTTCCCCCCCCGCGCCCCCTCCCCCTCATGTACCCCCTCCCCATCACCCTTAACACTCCACCCTCCCGTTGCCCCTCTCCATAGCCTGCCCACTCCCCCTTCCCATCCACATCCCTCCCCCCTAACCCTTCACCTCCCCTCCCCCCTCCCCTTCCCCTCTCCCTCCCCCTTCCCTCTCCCCCCTCCCCTTAACCTCCCCATCCCTCTCCCCTCCTCTACCCCCTCCCTTCCACCTCATCCCCCCTCCCATACCACCTCCCCCTCTCCTCTTCACCTTCCCCCTCACTCCCCATCCCCTCCCTCAGCCTCCCCTTCACCCCCCCTCCCCATCCCCTTCACCCTCCCCTCCACCTCCCATTCACCCACCCCTCCCTTTCTCCCCTCGCCTCCTCCGCCTCCCCCTCCACCCCCATGCCCTTACCCCTCTACCTCCCGCACCCCTTCCCCCTCCACCCCCCTTCGCCCTCCCCCTACCCTTCCCAACCCCCTCCCCTCCCCTTCCCCTCACCCCCATCCCTTCAACCTCATCTCCCTCCCCGTTCACTTCCTCCTCTCCTACCCCCTCCCTTCACCCTCCTGTCAGTTGTGTGTGGGTGCAGGAGGTAGCACCAAAACAGTCATCGATGTAGCGGAGGGCAGGGGTCGGGGATGGGGACCTGGTACATTATAAATAAAACGTGTTTATTGTTGTCAAGGGGGAGGGGGGCAGGAGATAAAAGTGATCGTTGTCATGCACACTTGTCATCGGCCCGCCAGGGAATGTGTGTCCCCATGTTTTAAACGAGCTGTCTGTCCCCGCGGCCGGTGTGGGGGTGAATCACCCGGTGTGGGTGTCAGGGTCCGGGGTTCGGTGGTGGGAGTGAATCACCTGGCGTGGGTGTGAGGGTTCGGGGGTGGGGGTGAATGACCTGGTGTGGGTGTCAGGGTTCGGGGGTGGGGGGTGGGGGTGAATGACCTGGTGTCGGTGTCAGGGTCCGGGGGTGGGGGTGAATCACCTGGTGTGGGTGTCAGGGTTCGGGGGTGGGGGTGTATCACCTGGTGTGGGTGTCAGGGTCCGGGGTTCGGGGGTGGGGGTGTATCACCTGGCGTGGTGTGAGGGTTCGGGGGTGGGGGTGAATCACCTGGTGTGGGTGTCAGGGTCCGGGGTTCTGGGGTGGGGGTGTATCACCTGGCGTGGGTGTCAGGGTTCGGGGGTGGGGGTGGGGGTGTATCACCTGGTGTGGGTGTCAGGGTCCGGGGTTCGGGGGTGGGGGTGAATCACCTGGTGTGGGTGTCAGGGTCCGGGGGGAGAGAGAGAGGGGGAGAGAAAGTGGGGGAGAGAGAGAGGGGGAGAGAGAAGGGGAGAGGGAGAGGAGATAAATGGGGTGAGAGAGAAGGGGAGAGAGAGGGGGGAGAGAGTGATGGGGGTTAGAGGGAGAGAGTGTGGGAGAAGGGGGGGACAGAGGGGGCAGAGAGAGAGACGGAGAGATAGCGAGAGACGGGGAGAGATGTGGAGTTTGGGAGGGGGGAGATGGGGGAGAGAGAGGGAGGGGGAGAGAGAGAGGGGGAGCGAGGGGAGAGGGGGTGATAGCGGGGAGTGAGAGAGAGGGAAATAGATAGAGAGGGGAGAGAGAGATTGGAGTGAGAGAGAGAGAGGCAGCGAAGGGGAGAGAGAGAGGGGTGAAGAGAGGAAGAGAGTGGGGGGAGAGAGAAAGAGAGAGGAAAAGAGAGAGAGAAAGGGGGGAGAGGGACAGTGAAGGAGAGTGACAGACACAGAGGGGCGGAGACAGAGAGACAAAGGGGGGACAGAGGAGCCGCCGCCATCTTGGTTCCTGGGTCCCTGCGCCGTGACATCATCGCGTCGACCTCCGCCCATAGTTTGCCGCCTACGTGACGTCAGCGCAATGCCCCCTGGGAATTGTAGTCTTCCCCTGTGACAATGAACCAGTTCCCCCCCCCTCATCACTGAAGAAGGTTCCAATACGTCACCATCCCTTGTTCTCCACAGATACAGCCCAGTCCCGCTGAGTTACTCCAGCATTTTACACAATAGACAACAGGTGGAGGAGGAGGAGGCCATTCGGCCCTTCCAGCCAGCACCGCCATTCAATGTGATCATCGCTGATCATCCCCAATCAGTACCCCGTTCCTGCCTTCTCCCCATATCCCCTGACTCCGCTATTTTTAAGAGCCTTATCTCACTCCCTCAAGAAAGCATCCAGAGAACCTGCCTCCACCGCCCTCTGAGGCAGAGAATTCCACAGACTCAAAATCCTGTCTCCCCTCTGTCTCCCTTCTGAACCCCCTCTCCCACTCTCTGTCTCCCCCTCTGTCTCCCCTCTCTCTCCCTCTCCCCCTCTCCCCCTCTCTCTCCTGAACTCCCTCTCTCTATCCTCTCCCTCTCTCTCCCCTCCCTCTCACTCCATCTCTCTCAAACCCTCCCTCTCTCCCCTCCATCTCTCCTCCTCCCTCTCACTCCATCTCTCTCTCCCCTCCCTCTCACCCCCTCCCTCTCTCCCCCTCCATCTCTCCCCCTCCCTCTCTCCCCCTCCCTCTCTCCCTCTCCATCTCTCTCCCTCCCTCTCTCTCCCTCCCTCTCTCCCCCTCTCTCTGTCCCCCTCCCTCTCTGTCCCCCTCCCTCTCCCCCCTCACCCCCCTCACCCCCTCCCTCTCTCTCCCCCTCTCTCCATATCTCTCACCCCCTCCCTCTCACCCCCATCCCCTCTCCCTCTCCCCTCCTCCCTCTCTCCCTCTTTCTCCCCTTCCCTCACCCCCTCCCTCTCTCCCCCTCCATCTCTCCCCCACCTCTCTCTCCCCCTCCCTCTCACCCTCCATCTCTCCCCCACCTCTCTCTCTCCCTCTCTTCCCCCTCTCTCTCTCCCCCAGCACCGCACAGAGATGGGGAAAGAGAAGGGGAGCGGTAGGGGGAGAGAGAGAGGGAGAGTCAGAGAGAGAGAAGAGGGTAGAGGTGGATGGGGAGAAAGGGGGGATAGAGGGAAAAGGGGAAAGATACATCTCTCTCTCTCTCTCTCTCTCTCTCTCTCTCTCTCCCGCGCTCTCTCTCCCTCTCTCTCTCTCTCCCTCTCTCTCTCTCTCTCTCTCTGTCTCTCTCTCTCTCGCTCTGCATCTCTCTCTCACACACACTCTCTCTCTCTGTCTGACGAAGAGTCTGGACCACAAAACGTCACCCATTCCTTCTCTCCAGGGATGCTGCCTGACCCGCTGAGTTACTCCACGATTTTGTGTCTCACGTTAGAAGGATGAGAGGGAATCTTATTGTACAGGGCTCTAGTGAGCCCACACCTGGAGTATTGGGTGCAGTTTCGGTCTCCTAATTTGAGGAATGACATTCTTGCTATTGAGGGAGACCAGCATAGGTTTACAAGGTAAATTCCCATCATAGCAGGACTGTCATATCCTGAGAGAATGGAGCGGCTAGGCTTGTGCACTCTGGTGTTTAGAAGGATGAGAGGGTATCTCATTGAAACATATAAGATTATTAAGGGTTTGGACACGCTGGAGGCAG